>JAPYYS010000507.1:0-185091 GCA_030522525.1 Campopleginae sp. 14b | reverse complement strand
AATAACTTAAAGTCAAAGATAAAGATTTGTCGGAGTAATTTTTCAGTGATGCTGATGGTTTAAAGTTTGCTAATTAAACGAGGCAGAAGCGGAAGGAGTGACAAGGATTTAAGGGTCTGTACTGGCCGAAGAAGAACATTACGAGAGTGGAACTAGTATTAGTAACGGAAGAGGCAAAATCGTCCGGATCTTATAATCTCCAAATGTCGAGAGTGTGTGGCGGAGCATGTGTTATAATAGCAGAAAGCACACAAGCCACGAACTTTGCGATGGAATCTTAGCGATAATATTGCACATCGTGCACAGGACCGTCTGCTGGTTGCCTGAGAAGATGATACGACTTTAACTCTTCCTGGCACACCAACTCGGCCATGTAATGAATGTTCGTGCAAAAGTCGAAAATCTTTAGAGAGAACGCGAGAATAACTTTTCTCGTGCTCGAAATTACCACGAGATACGTTTTACTTCATTTTCTACTTGGATATGCTAAATGTCCAACTGTATCATTGGCCACAGAATAAAAACCAAAAAAAAATGTGGAAAAAAAACTATTTGGCATGTTACCCACTGATATTCTAAGAATTTTGACATTTTTTCAAACTATATACAAAGTCGAAACCCGTCTGACCTATAAGGTCGTGACTACTTGCTTCGTTTTGCTGATGTATTCAGTTTTAGATGCACAAATATGGAAACACATTTGTGCGAAGCGTTCATCTCGTTGCTAGGTTACCGTTGAACCATTTCCACTTGGATGTACGTAATCGAACATGACGCCTCGAGCTAAGAGATATACGAGGAGATAAGCTAGTGCCGATCAAACGAACAAACAGTATCATACGCTCCACTCTCTATACGCATATATATTTGCTTTTATCGGTTTCTGACTAGGGACAGAGTGTTTCATTTATCTTCGTAAGATAATAAAGCCCATCGATAAATTGCCATTATTAACATCACCAACATTCTTATTTTCAGCTTCCGAATCAACGCGATAATATGTAACGAGGCCTTTAACGCCTCGAAACAAAAAACTTCAAAGGAAATTGATGTCAAAAAGGAAACGTCGTTGAAAATGATTCATGTGCCTGCGAAATTTATTAAAATTTCGATCAATCGTTTATTGCCATTCCTACATCGACATATCGATCCGTCTCTTGTGAGGTTCACACCAAAAAATCATATTAATTGGACTTGATACTCTACGAAGAGAGTTTCTCCATAAAATGTTGCAGTCTCGTACGACGAGACGTTTTTCTACTGTTGTTCGAGCATTCTAATTGCCATGGACTTTCTTTCACACTGTTATAATAAGCTAAAAAAAAAAAAAAAACATTTCTCTCAGAAAGTTGGCGGGAAGTTCTTACCGAAGCAATCAGTGGGGAAGATATCTCGAAGGCCTGGAAGAGAGAGATGAATCAGAGGAGGGAACACGACGAGAGCGAAGTCTGATCATTAAGTTCCGTTGCTACTGCGAAACGATTCCCTCCTCGTAACTCCTGTTACTGACACGCTCAGTATCTCGTTTCAAATAAATAAAGATAACGCAAAAAAAAATGGAGAAAATTATGCTCCGGAATTAAAATGAAAAATGGGTTTCGTTGAAATAATGAATTTCAAATAATGACTGATGCTCGTCGTTTATGTAGCAAGCGGAATATTAATTGCCCGAATGAATTATGCAACAATTTTGTCTTCCCTCTCAGCAAGTTTATAGATTTCCGTGTTTTATTTTTTGTCTTGCGATTTACCGAGGACCATCCGGAAACACACAATCAACAATAAATAAGTGGGGAAATCGCGGGGCAAGTTTAATCGCAATAAATGATGTCGTAACGGTGGAACGATATCGAAAGTGGTCGAACAAAACGAAATTATAGATTGGAAAAAGGAGACTCGCACGACGGCATATGAAATTCGCTGGTAAATTCAGTGAGAAATTGGCTCCGGCCTAAACTGATATTAAGCGAAGCGTTCTCTCGTGCTCGCGTCTCCTGCTCGCTTCTATATTCGTGTATGTATCACCCTCTCTCCTTCTCGCTCTCCCGTTTGAGTGAAAGGGTTCTCTCCGATTGAACAGATGGATGCACGGATGGATACACACGAGGTCGCGTTTTCCCGCTGTGTCAAGAGCGTTATTGCACGTTTAACAAGATTTACGAGCAGGCGTTCGCGTAATTCGATTGATATTGTTTCCACAGGTAATTAACTTACTGTCCCTGTCCTCGTCACGCGCGGTGAATACACGAGCGTGGCAACCCTTGTACACGCAATATTCTCCATACGTTACGGTCTAGTCCAATCTCAAGCCCTGACTCACTCTATTTCTTTTTACTCAGTCATTATTTATTATTTTCAATCCTTATCGTTTCGAACAGCCTCGAGCCAACGGCGCTTCGGCTCTCAATTCACACTCGCAATAACAAAACCATCTCCATCTATTCTCATTCCTTTTTATTTACCATTTCTCCCTCTTATTTGGTATTCGAGGAAACGCGAAGCTTTTCTATTATCTTTTCACTGCGACCTCGCGTTTCAAGAGATCGGTGCGATTCCATCGGATCGAATCGATTCTACACACGGATTTCATTTTTCTTATCAACAAAAATCAGACTGACCTTTTAATTATTTCATTTTGAACCGACAAACGAATGTGAGCTCCGGAAAATTAAAGAATCTTGCATTTAAAACAAAAAAACGGCCAACTTCTCAGCAGACAGCAACGACGATTTTCGATCGCATTCTGAAGGATGTAAAATATTCCTAATTATACGATGTTTTTTTTCGGAGCGTGTGTTATTTTAGTCTTACAATAGAAAAATAAGTATTCCGAATTTAATGACAAAGGTTAGATTGAGAAAACTTTTTCTAGTTGCCGGAGATCGAGTCCCCGGTCTAGTGATGTCACACCTCCGACTAGAGGATCGTCTGGGACAGGCCGTAGGTGGAGATTCACCTCAGGGATAGTGCGGTTCGTGGTCTCGTGATGGTTGGTGGTTGCGGGTCAGTTACGACGATTTGTCCGGTGAGCAGTATCGGAGAAAACGAAGGAAAAAAGAGGTGGATCAAGCAAAAGACGATTTATTCAATGACGCACGCTCGGAGCATCAAGCCCGAAAAAACTCGATCGAATCGGCCTGTTTTCTGGGACGGGGGAAGCGGCCAAATGAGAGAAACTTGAGGAAGCATAAAGGGAAATGTAGAAGGTGGCGATCGAAATAAATTAAAGGAAAAAGAGTAGAGGAAAGAGAAGAAGTGAGTGATTTTTTTTCATCATTCGCAGTCGCCACTTTTGAAGGATGAGTTTATAAGCTCGATATGAAAATGTCGCTGACCTCTGGAAGAGAATTTCTCTCGAAATGGACAAAGTACTATCGATTTCTGGCTGTGCTTAGTCGAATAAAGCTACGTCGTCCTCACGGGGCTTTATCCCTTTTGTACTTCTCACTCACCTGCCCCCCCCCCTCTCGCTCTCCTGCCACTAGCCATTCAAAAGTTATATTCCCAGGGTTAAAACTTGATGTACGATTCTAACGACTCCTGGCCACGGTAAAGCTGTTCTTCGACCACGAGGAAGCGACACGTGCCAGCATGGGAATCGCGGAAATGAAAAATTATGTTGAAATATATATCCTACAACAAATTCGACTCCGTATTATTTTATACCTTTGACAGACCTGGGAGATTATCAAAGATATAAATATATCGTCGATATAGATCGCCTCACATTTTTCTAATAAATATGAATCTAGGGTATTAAAAAAATATTTTCGCTGCTCTACTTCCATACCCTCGATCCAGCAAACGGAAACTTTTCCCTTAAACCTCATTGTATTAATTCCAGAGCTAAAGAAAAACGAAAAAACGTGACTGTAACATTATTGCCGAGTCTTGCGAGATGCAGCAATTCGCGTGTTTCGCGATGACGTCATCACGAGCGCGCATTTTGATAGCATGAATTTTTTTCCTCCTTAATAGCCCTTGACGCGCTCAGGCGAACGTGAAACAGACGGAAAATACCGAGGAGAAAAAAAAAAACGAGTGCGAGAGCCCTCCGAGGTGAAACAAACGATAACTATTATTGTCACGATTTGTCTCCATCAACCGTAGACACGTTTCCACTCCTGGTCCTCTCACGAGAACGGATGTTCGGTGCAATACGCGCGTGTGTGCTTTCGAATTGCTTGGCAAAATATTCCGTCGAGTGTAGCAGTAAAAAGTAATGAAATAACGAAAATGTATAGAAAAACGAAAAATACACGACAATAGGAAAAATGGGGCTGACTTTGGTACAGTCCAAACGCAATAGCCACTAAAAAACATTGTTCAAAAAAATTTCTCGCAGCAGGACGACAGTAAAAATAGAATTCATGATGCGAGTTTTTTTCATCGGGGATTACAAATTTACAAATAGATCTGAAATCCTTTTTTTATCAAAATAATAAAAAAAAAAAAAAAAAAAGTCGAAAAAATGTAAAATCTTGAAAATCGCAAATTTGGCACAAGAGCAGAAAAAATGAAAAGTCTGCAGGAACCTTTTTTGTTTGGCCAAAGAAACTGAGAGGGGGGAAAGGTCGGAGGAGAATGAAAAATGGAGAGCCGAGTGAAGGGTTGTAAAGTGTATTACGGGGGATGAAGGGCAGTACGGTTATCGACTCTCCGACGCCCCCTCAAATATCCCACTACTTTTGTGCAAGCCCCACCAAGCTAGTTGGCGTTCAAGCCTATTTGGCGACTCTTCCGTATGCCGGGCGAGAGCCTTGTACGAGAGAGTTTGCATACTCGTAAAACGTACCGTTCATTATTTGCCAGGTAAACTGCATGGAGTTTGCTGACCTGGGAGAGTTGCAGGGGGTGTTCACTACTAGGGAGACTCGCGGAGCTCTCGGTCTCGCGCTCTCTAGGATCCCTGACAAGGAGCTCAGGGGAATTTCACCCTCTACTTTCACTCCCACATTCAACCCCGTTTTCACCCTCTCTACATATATAAACGAAAATATGTATATGTGCAGAGATACATGGTGCTCTTTCTCGCTCATCCTGCGAATGGCCGAACCGAAAGGGGTTCCTAGTATAGAATAGTGTGAGCTGCGAGGCTGCTGTCTGAGAGAGGGAATGACCTCGCTTGTTGGGGTCAACCGGTGCACTATGCCAGCCCAGAATTCATACTTAATACATATATGTACGAATATAATGCATCTATGTGCAAAACTGATTACATGCACACGAATAATGCATCGGAACCACCATCCAATCACGCAAATGTTGGCGCACGTGAAATTTTACCCCTGCCAGCCAGTATATTCGATCAAACGAATCGTCGAATTATGGCCACAATGTTTGTACGGATTCCGTCATGCCGACAATTCCTTTTATGTCATAGAGCAAGAATCATTTTTTTTTCTGCCAGAATTCGTTCAAAAATCTGTATTCCTTGTCAAAGAATTCATGACGTTTCTCGATCAATTAAGTAGCTTGGATCATGACTATACAATGTTGCCATGCTCAACCACATTAAAAACATACAAAAATAAATAAAAAATTATTTAATAATGTATACGACGTTATAATTTTTTCCAAATTTTTTTACCGCATAGGGCTCGAGATATTGAACACTCACGTCGTGGCAAAGTTCATCTCGTGCATAAGACCTTGGATTTAACTCTCAGTTATTCGATAACCATGGGGTTAAAAATTTCGAAAAAATGTATGTTTGTATAATTATGATGCTGAAGTTTGCAACGTTGGAATGCAACGAATAATATCTATTTTTATTGATAATTTGTTTATTTTTTTTAATTATCCTAATTTTTCGATCCGATATATTTTTTAGGGGTCATGACCTAATTATTTTATCGTCACAATTGAATTCTTAATTAGAACAATGAGCTTTAGCAAAGAAAAAAAAACGAATTTCGTTCAATTACAAGGATGGAAACTTCAACGTCATTGTATAATTCATGGCAAAGGATGTTCTCACGAGATTGAATAAAATTCTCATTATTTTGACTGGCGATGCAACCTCCTTAACCGCTGCTGGTTCGTTCGAATAATCGGATAGCTTAAGGTCACGAACCAATCGAATTTCATTGAGGATATGGTTTCGCGAAGCGATATTCGTGGCCAGCATTCGATTCAGTGCCGACGATTATTGTCGATGGCTAATATTTCAAGTGTAATCAATAGTTTCGTATGGTGATTCATCCAATATAAAATTTTTAATACTTTGTCCCCTCGGGGCACGCACTACAGGGTTTTTTATTATCCGTACGGTTTTTTTTTTTTTCGACGTATATCTTTACGTACACGGTGGTTTATCGGGAAATTCTGTATGTGTATATACGAAGTGGAGAATACGGTCACGTATATGTCCTTTTTGTACAATCGTGGAAAATGGCAGAATATATTCTCGAGAAGAAGAGAATATCAAGAGAAACGATTCGATAGCAAGGTTTTCTTGCGCATGTGAATTCTCTCAGCTAGCACAAAACACTATTCATACTGTACCGCAGCTTTTCTTCTTTATCGCAAAATACTTTTGGGAATAACTCGTAACCAGTGGTCCGCATGACCTCCGCAAATCTAGGCTACGAGCAATCGAAACAATTTTTTTCCCTTATTTTCTTTTTCGATTTTTGTGTTTGTTTTTCACTTGTCTTTACATCTCGACCCTATGGTGAGCAAATGTGGCAACTTTTCGTTAATTAAAAAAGCCAAATTGATGCTCCTTTTATTTCCGTTTAATATTGCTACCCTTGCCAATAAGCTCAAAGGGAGATAACGCGAGAAAGAGCACCGACCATTTTATTCAACGCTTTACTGAGCTTTTCTATTCTCACTGTTCCAGCATTTTCACGCTTGTGCAATTATAACGTCGCTTCTCCGAAATACGCTTGATTCGGTTGTCACGCTGTTTTTCTTCACCGTTATTTATATCATTTTCCCATTATCGATTTTCATTTCGTATTTTCATTCGATAGTCACTGCCATTTCAGTTCTGCATAAATTCTTTGACGCTGCGTTGCAAAAAATTACTATGGCAAACTTTCTTCAACATTTCCTTTCCATTTTTTTTTTTTCAATATCCGACCAAAGCGTTTTTTTAACTAGGAAAAGTGTCAGCGCAGCCACGACTCTGTGCGCTCCACCTTTTTATTCCTTCACAGCTAATTACAGCGTTGAATTAAATCAGGACCCAAGGGAACTCGTCTCTGACTCTCTCGATCTCGATTTCTCTCTTCCTCTCTCACACACACAGTCTCTTTCTGTCTCTCTATCTGTTCGATGTTGCTTCGTACTGACCCTAGATTCCTCTTCATTCCCGAGAGTCCATGCGTGCCTTCGGAGTTGAACCTTTCGAGAGAAAACTCTGATTTTTTTTCGCAACACGTACCAACGATCCACGTTAAACGTATACGATTGATAAGTTTTACATTTACTGGGAAGATGAAAGTCGACGATATTTTTTCGGTTTTTTTTTTTTTTTTTTTTTTTTTTTTTTTTTTTTTTTTTTTTTTATTTTTTTTTTTTTTTTTTTTTTTTTTTTTTTTTTTTTTTTTTTTGGGATTTTTGTGTTTTTTTTTTTTTTTTTTTTTTTTTTTTTTTTTTTTTTTTTTTAATTATTCGCATTGGAGGTTCGAATAAATTTTGCCATTATCGTCAGTAATTACCATCGCAGGAGGGAGAACTTGATGGTTTTATTGAGTCGCTATTTATTGGCTGACCAATCGCGTCGTTTATATCGATGCTTTGCTTTTTATATTTTCAATTTAGCCGAGTCTCGAACGAACAACATGAAATGTATTGTACGACTCGAAGACTCAAGAACATTGCAATGGATGAGAAAAAGCAGGGCATTACCGGGGAGTGGAAAACCTAAAAAACGGTTGAATGTTCGAAGGAAACGAGATTTTCACGGTAGAACGAGAGGAAGAAAGTAAATTCAATCCACAGGACGCCTTGTAAGATCCGATATCGACGGAATTATTACTACGAGTCTTAATATGGCTCCCGGTCGATGGTTTTCCAATAAGAGAGAATTTCGTGCTCAACTCCCTGAAGGAGAACACTCAAATGTATTTGTGTGACATTAAATTCTCTACTTGTTCCATTAACATTATTGCATCCTAGAAATGTTGAGTTCCGGATCAGATGTTTTTAATATTTAGTTAATTCGTTTCTTACGGATCGTCAAATAACATTTCAATACTTCAAACCGAGCGAGGGAGAGAAAGAGGGGAGAGACTGTAAAAAAAATTAATTCACTGCACTCCGAAGAATATTGACTAAAAAAAAAAATTATTTACAAACTCCTGACTGTTCCCTCGTCCATATTTTTTCAACACAATCAAACGGCTCCTTGCATCATCTGGCCAAATATAATTGCAGGGATAAAACTGTTTGCCTCTAATTAAGGAAAAAAATGATGAAGATGGCAACTGGTTCGGTAGACACATTATTAAATGTAATCAGCAGCTTCATTAGCCTTAATTAATCTATACGCGACCGAGGGCTCACTCGTTTTACCCTGGGATGGTCACGCAAGAGCTGAATGTCCTCCCCAACAATACACTGTAATGTTCAGTTTACCTTGAACGTCACAATACAAAAAAAATTGCTTCCCGAGCTTCGGACTATTTTTCGGAGCAATTTTTCGAACGAAAAAAAAAACATCATGTTTATCCCGAAAGATTTGTTCATTGTTTGTGTAATTTATACTGTAACGAGTAATTAATGCGAGAGCTGGCCAATGAGAATATCGAGGGTGGAGTTCAAGCCATGCAATAACATCCTAATCGACGGAATTCGGCAACGAAGCCAACTACCTGATAAGGATTCTCCTGTTGTAATGGACTTCGAGCTTCGTCCCTGTCTATCCCTAGAGATCCTTTTGAATAATGAATTAAGGCGAAAATGCGAATGGCGAAAAGTACGTCGACCAACAACTTGTCTGAATTTTAAAATATCATTGTAAATATCGATCATTAATTAATCACTCATGAAATATCGATTCGCACTCAATTCCAAAAATGGTCGATCTACGTTTATCAAAACCTACAAAAATTTGATCCTTGGATTTGCACGCAAATGTTACAAATATATACAAATAAATATCCTTGTCGTGATTTGATTGATCTCCCAAATTTAAATAAATAAATGAATGCATTAATTAATTTGATTGAGAATGAAAATAAAGGCAATAAATAAAAAATCGTGCGATTACGAATTGAAGAATTTGGAGATTGAAAAAAATGTGAGAAACAAATTGGTGGATCGAACGAAATAACTTGTAATGAGGAAATCGAGTGAATGGAAGGAGCAAAATAGTTTGGTTCAGCCCCAACTTTATTGGGGCATAGAGAATTCGTGGGACGATGTAAGGTTTTCAGTGTGTCAAGATAAAAATAAAAAGAAAGTGATTCTGGGCTTACCGGTAACACTGAGAAGTGACATGGTCGTAGCGGATATCAGTAGATTCGAATCGCACACGTTTTTTTTTTCCTCACCCACGAACGACACACACGTTCTATATATTACTCGTCGCACTTTTGTTTTCTCTCACCGATAAGCACAACTATCTGTATTATAGTTTTCACTTTATCGGCAAAAGTGGCACTGGATATATACACACACATGTGAATATGTATAGATATATGTATATTTATATTTCTAGAACGTTTCTATGTACCTTTTCCGATAATAAATCAATATTGCACGGGAATAATAATGACGCACATTCAATTGGATTGATTTAATTTGTTTCTTTCTTTTTCGTTTTCTTTTCATATAATACCGGAATATTATCACTGAGGTTTTGTGTGAAGCTCCGTTTTTCGCGTATCTCACTCGTTCTTACGTCCGGCAGTTAGTATACCCGTAAAATCGATTTTTTTCTCCGCCCCCCTCCCCTCAATAAGAGCAAGGGTCAACGAGTAGTGTATTTTTTAACGCGGCTTTTATTATTTCCATTCTGCTGTTTCAATTTCGACGATGCACGTTTTTCCATATTTTTTCAATGTGTACGTGAATGCACGTATTTGTGCACTTTTTCCTTGTTATCGAAATTCTTTCGTTCCGCGCCGTTGAGAAAGGTTTCGAGAGCGAGAGAGGGAGCGAGCAAGAAATGAGAATAAAGATGAATGGCACGTAAATGCGTGAGTGTGAGTTGGTGAGTATGGCGAAGTGGGTATATGTGTGTGAGTAACTTCCCTCGCTGCGATCGCCGAACGAATCGATGCGGCGAAACGGACGAGTGAGCAACTGCAGCACGTTTTTTTCTCCCTGCCAAGCTTTCGCGACTATTTTCTCTTTATTTCTCCAAACCTTTCTTTCCACCTCCCTATTTCTTTATATTCTTTTCTCCTCGATTTTGAAAGATTGTTTTTCCTTTCTATGCGATCCAAATGCTTCGTCAATTTCTTTTCTGTCTCGCCTTCTTTTTACGATTTTTTGTTCGTCCTTCATGAGAAGAGCGAAGGGAACGTATGATTCATTATTTTTACACCCTCTCAATTATTCTTCTTCCTTCATACAAGAAAACGTCTGTGCTTTTGTCGTTTTTTCATTCCTTCTCAGCCTCATTTTTTATCTTCGCGTCAATTAATCCAAAATTTTCCTTTTCGATTATTTTATTAGCGCTTTTATTGTTATTGTTAATAATATTATAATATTGTTATTATTATCATTATTATTACTATTGTTCTTATTAACTGGTATTATAAGGAGCTTTATTATTATTTATGATTATCATTAGTGTTGTTATTATTATTACTATTTTAATGAACGTTCGCCGAACGTAATTTGGTTTTGGAATAAACGATAATCCAAGAACCCTCTGTTATCTCTTTTTTCTTCGCTTAAGTGCTTTCTTGTTTCTCTTGAACGAGATGAAAATGTAAAATGTTGGCTTCCATCGACGAAACTCGACGTTGGTCACGCGGAGCGTATTACGAATCTCGGTGAAACGTGAGAGCTCGAAAGCATCGAAATTTCTTGTTTCAACGGATAACCAGCCAAGTTTATCGTGGGACGACGATAAAACGTGGTAATGGTTGTTATAACGTACTTTCGAAAATTCGAAAGCGGACACGTCGAAATGCCGCATCTCATTGCCAATTTTCTCGAGCCTTCGAACACGAGGCTTGACACGTTTTTACACATTTTTATCGTAACCCCGGGATACGACGATTCTTTTGCCCATTCACCAACTCGTATCATCGGATTTTTAACGAAGACGTTTTTCACGTGAGACTTTAACGTCATTTCCGCGTAGGCAGCTTACACGATAATTAACAAACGATTATGGATATTTAAACTTTTTTTTTTTATTCTTCGAGCTTTCACGCATCACACTTTTTGCTTTCGAGATGTTTTGGTGCTGCTGCGTTCTTGTTTCTCTTCAGTGTGTCAAAGAGAACGCAATGTAAGAAAATAACTGTCTGGCATTCTCCTGGCGGTCGTCCTGGCAACGTCGTCGTCCTGCTCATCCACGTTTCCTTTTTTTTTCTCTTCACACTCTCTCCTTTACACTTCCTGCTTATTATTCTGCTCTTTCTCTCAGTCCCTTAATTACCGGATATATTAATTTTTTTTTCATCGATCCACTATCGCGACTCACGGAAATTAAAAATTTTTCTTCCCCGATCATTACGGCAATTTGAACTTTTGTTTCTGTCTGTCAGTCGGATTTCACGAGCGTTGCTTATCCACCGGCAGGAGAACGTTCGTTCTCCTCCGCCGACGTTTTTTCTTCATTTACGTGCGTAACCTCCATTCATGAATTGGCAACAAATACAGATTCCACGCAGAGGTGAAGAACCGAAAAAAACGAAGTCCTTTTTCGCCGAAAAAGAGATGAGACGTGCCGCGTCGGTTAATTCAGAGAGATAACAGGAAAGATTACAAGTGGCAGTCGAAAGTAAAATATTAAAAAAATGAGCAACGGTGCGAAGAGAATAGCGGTTTCTACTTTTAGCCGCTGACGCGCCGGACCACTTCCGGCAATTACCACTTTTCCGCGTCCCATGCAGTTTAATCCTGCAAGTAGTAAAGCCCCGTATGACTCGGACGAGCTTTGTGCCGAGAGTTTCTCGTATTTATCTTATTTTCTCGTCAACTAAAAGTTGCAGAGCTCTCGAGAGGTTGAGGTAAGTTGAATGAATATAATCGTAACGATATCGCCATTTTATGACAGTTTCTCATTATTTTTCATTGAGAGTGCATCGTGTGCACCGACAACGCCGATGTTTTCGCCTTAAGGGAGTCGCGGGCTGAGCAGAAAGAGACGGAAGAGCCGAGAGAGAGAGAGAGAGAGATGGAGGAGATGATCACAAACACAGGTCGGACGCACACGGAAGCCAACACGGTAGTTCCGGGCTTTTCCACCAACACGAAACGAGGCAACTACATGCTCGCGCATTCACTCCGTAGCTGCATCTCTCGCTTGCACTCGAGAGCCAAAAAAAAACGCGCTCGTAAGCCCTGAGCGTCTCAACTCTTGCGAAAAAAAAAAAATGACAAACCGGAAATGCAGGTTTATAACGTCGTAGCAGTGAGTAAGGAATAAAAGATTTTCGTGACTGTCGCCACTGTTCCTGAACGAGAGCTCTCTATTTTTTCGACCTCCGAACTCCCTCCCACCCTCAGCGTAATTTTGTTGCACTCGGAGGAACGACACTTGTTTGGACACTCGCGATGAATAATGAGAATGATAAATGAACGAGTTAAGTGAGCAGAATAACGAAAGAAAAAAGAGGAAAAAAAAAACACGTCGTCCACAAAGTGCAAAGTGCACCGAGTCTTTCTCCTCCTCTAATTCCTCCGTACGAAGCTCTATCGATGAGTGAGCATGTACGTTATAGATTTTGAAGAGAATAATTGAATCGCGTTGTTTAATGAATGTTGAGTGTGA
This sequence comes from Campopleginae sp. 14b, assembly GCA_030522525.1. Lineage (NCBI taxonomy): Eukaryota > Metazoa > Arthropoda > Insecta > Hymenoptera > Ichneumonidae > Campopleginae sp. 14b. Next base: position 172,181 of record JAPYYS010000507.1, on the reverse strand, counting down.
CGATAACGCGATTACAACGAGACCGTAAAACCGTGTATGGTTTTATCGTCGATACGATGCGAGCTTTCAACGCGTACACTGCCCGACGTCGACGAGCACTGTGCTCACGGAGACGCCTCCGACACGCCGCCGCCATCTTGCTACCGTAAGCCACGGGGTGCAAAGGACGCCGGCGCCGGCCGACAATAAACACGAGCGCAACCACACGGCCTCATGAGAAAGCTTTCAAAACTCCCCTCACCCTGTTACAACCCTCGCTCGCTCCTCTCTCCCCAATTCACCTCCATTTCCTACTTTCCTTCTTATTCCCCTTCTGCTCTCCCTCTCTCTCCCTCTTTCTCTCTTGCTTTCACGTCACCAACCTGCCGCTCGATGGCACGCGCGGAATCACCCACATACACATACATTTTTATCGCTGTGTGTTTCGCGTCGTGTATTACGATCTAATGTACGTGCAATTGCATCGCACAGGTGCCGGACAACCGGAGAGCTTTTATCGCGAGACTTGGTAGAATAAGGGGACAGGAAAACGAGATATATCGTCGTCGGATCGGATATTACGTTTGGGGACTTGAACCACGCATTTTTTATTACTTCTATCCGAGCTTCCCCGCGGTAAGTGGGCGGCAACAGCAAAAAATCCTCCAATTATTCCACGTCGTTACACTTTTTAAGTAAACATGTCTTTATCCCGTAATATACATACACGTCTCGTATCATTGGAGACTGACCAGGGAACGAATTTTTTTTACACGATTCGTATCGTTTTTTTTTGTTTAAAAAGATACTTCAGAGAAATTTTTTCAAAAACCAGAACGCCAGAGTATTCCTCTCAGTATACACTGAGAAAACAGTTTATTCATAATGAAGAAATATATTAAGTTGCTACTTTTACTCAAACATTCATTAACTGTTACAAAATTTGTTAATGGTCAAAAAATAATGATTTGTTCGACCTCTTTGATTTCCCACAGCTCGGTAGATGTTCATGGTCATCAAATTCATTTGCTATCAAGAAAGGTTACGTTTTATCCAATGATTAATTTATTAACTATTAACGAATGTTCATTTCTGACAATCGAGAGAGGGGCTCAACTAAATGATTCATTAACTGTTGAAAAACATTTATTTCGCCGCGTCCAACTTAACATTTTTTATCAGTTAACAAATCGTGGTACGTATAAATAAATTGTTTTCTCAGTGTACGCGTGGCTCGGTCGCTTTTTGGTATTTTATCAAACGAAAATACTTTGCATCTCTAACTAGTACGAGGATCGCTCCAATTTTGAAATAAAATCTCACGAGATTCAACCAATTCACGATGAGACAGAATCATGTGTAAGAAGATTTATTCAGATGTGTTTGCATTCTGGAAGCGATTCGATGATTAAAGGCACGTATGGGCGTTGTGAGTTTTTAGAATTTGATGCGATAAATAATCAACGGGAAATCTGATAATGACAATTTTGGAGAGCCTCCAGTATCGAAGGGATAAATAACTGAAGAGTTGAGGAACTTTAGGAATTCGAAGTACTTGTTAAAGTTTGGCGAAGCTTATAGCTTCCTGGGATTTTGTGTGACGCGGCGACATCCTCAATGGAGGGTTCAAACGAACCCTCTTCGGTTTCCAGTTTAAAACGCTCAGAGCGAGCCTTACATTCCCCCCCCCCCCTCTCTCTCTCTCTCCCTCTCGCTGTTTGCAACCATGGACGCAGTTATGTCTCATGTACGCTGTATTTTCTCCTTAGTCTGCAGAGCTTTATCCCTCGCGTGATAAGTTGCCATAACGCAGAGGATAAACGAGAGGGAGAGACACACACGTGTGTATTTACCTTTGGGGTATATTGTGAGCCCAACATACGGAATTCGAAACCCTCTCCGGACCTACCATCTCTACATATATCTCTATACCTACCAGCCAAAACAACCACGGAATACAGGCTGTTTCCGGGTGCAGGTGCATTACGCAAAGCACTCACAACTCCCTTTGACACTCTCAAGCTAGATTAGACATTGTCGACCACTGGCAATTGTCAGTAAACGTAATAAGCTCCCTTGAGTGCCGGAAGAGCTTCCAAATAATTGCGAACATCTCATAACTATTTCCAGCTTCCTCCACGACGATTCTCAAAGAAACTTCAATTAACCTATAACGCTTTATAAAAATATTCATTTATTTAATATCGAGCATTTTATTATTTATTAGTTTTCAATTATTAAATAAATTTTTTAATAAATATTATTGATTATACATTCAATTATAATCATATAATAATTATTCAAATTATGAAATTGTCAAAGATTATTGATAATCGAACTAATAACGCTTTATTAAAATATTTATTTATTTAAAGTTAACCATTTTATTATTTATTAGTTATTATTTATTAAATGAATTATTGATAATTATTTATAATTATTCAAATTATTGAATTGTCAATGATTATTGATAGAGAAACTAATAACGCTTCATATTAATAATTGATAAAAAATTCCTTTTGTTGGATCAACAAAATCCATTTCAATCGACATATTTTTTTGCCTTTGCAAATTTCCTTCCTGGGTCTATTTATAAAAATTAAGTGTATTTTATTTTTCCTAATTTCTCGCACATTTAAATATTTTTTACTGCTACTGGTGAAAAAAAAATATATAAAATTCTCTATATTTCATAATATATCGCTAATCCAGGAACTGAAATGCGGTGGAAGCAGGAAATATGTATGTCTTTGTAATGCATAACGCGTCATATCTTGTGGAAACGGTGGAAACTTCTCTCGTGATATTTTCATCACGTACATGCAATGCAGCGTCGCACGTCGAATACCGACTCTTCTTTTTCGTCGTCCTTTTCCCCTCCCGTGCCATTTTTTTCTCCTATTTTAGTTTTTATCGAATGCGATTACCATGACGAATGGAAATTTTCATTTAACTTTGTGATAAACTTCCGAAATTTGGGTTTTGAGAGAATTTTGGTTGGTGGCTTGTCGGCAATATTTCGATATCGTTCGTGCAGTAAATCGTCACGAAATTGTTTCCTTATGACCAAAAAAAATGATAAACTGTGTACAATAAAGAAAAACAATGGGAAACCAAGGCAAACGAAATTCTAGTCAGTGGAGCTTGAATTTTGTTTGCGAATACGGGGAACAAAAAATGTAAACGTTTTTGGAAAGCAGAATGGAAAACTGCATGGAAGAAAGGGCACAAAGTAAAGGTCAAACGATATGGTCGAATTAAAATGGTCTCGTGGGTAAAGCTCGTTCGTTTCTGTCTCGTTTTTTTTTTTCCTTTCTCAGTCTCGTTATCACATTCTCACCCTTTTCACGACTTTTCTCTACTTATCTCGCTCATTCACTTTCCCGCTTTTTCTCCTTTTTCTCCTGCAACTTTATTACGCCGGAAGTTGGCTGCCTCGTTGTTTAACATGCATTTCCTCGCTATCGTTTGTTAGTCAGCTGTTCGTGGTGCATTCGCGAACGGCTTTTCCCCTTCTTTTTTTTTTCTCCTCTCTGTTTTCATTATTTTTCACCAGTAAGACCAACGAGACTATCATTCCTTCATGTTTTTCAAACTTTCAGACATTGTCATTATGTGCAATATATTCTACTTAATTCATCGCCATTTTCAAGATACACCTCTCCGAGATAACATCCACGTGAATTAATGTGAAAAAATAATTCCATGCCGCGTGAATGTGTGGCTCGGAAATACTGTTAATTAAAATAATCATTTGCAGAGCGCATAGTGCCGTAGATTTCTCGTTGTATTAATGCCCACGAGCTCCGCGATCCAATCATTTTTAATTATCTCCAACTCATTTGAACGAATTCATTAATTAATTAATCCGCCTCCTTAATTCCCTGATTTGTATCCATTAATCAGCTACATCGACCCAGTAAACTCATGGTTTATAAAACCCAATGAACTTTACACAATTATTCAGTTTTTCAATATCACCGACTCTCAGTCTACGTCACACATTGACGTTGAAGCTTGGATCGTTGGAATGCAACGAAATTATGCTGAATTAAATTTTTTCATGATACAACGATCGATTTTTGCCCCCAGGAAAATATATCGACTCGAAAAATTTGGATTATTTTTTGAAAATCGAACGAATTATCGATAAAAATAAATATATTTCGTTGTGTTGGAACGTTGCGAGCTTGAGCATCATCGTCACACATGACACCGTAAGAACGGTGCTATGACAAAGTGTGAGATGCTGCGACTCGAGATGCTCGCTTCGCACACACGTTGCCCTGACCTGGCATTCAAGGTCTCAAACTTCTCAACAATACTCTTCAGCTCGAACGCGTTTTTTCTCTTTTTTCCCTGTCTACGCGAATACAAAGTTAGTGCGCGAGAGATTATTGCATGTGTGCAACGCCAGAGAAATATAAACGTACGACGTTCAGTCTCCTGTTTATCAATGCATTCGTTTCACTCCCTGCGGGATGACTGACGTTTAATCCACAATGCTCGAGAACTCATCACACGTTAATACGAAACCTACAATAGTGCTTTCCGTTCTTTGGCGGTAAGCCACACAAAACAAAGAGGGAACAGAGGGGAGACAGACACAGCAGTTACAATAAGAGAAACCCACGCAATAACATGTAACAATGTGTCATTCAATGAGTAGAACGTTCGCAACCAAATCACGGACACTCGTTTTCATTTTTACGTTAAAATTCATAAACGCTAAGAGCTCAATTCCTTTGCATGACAAATTCTCGAATATTCGAGTTCGAAATTACTATTACTTGAAAAACATTGATTAGCCGGGTCGAACGCAAGGAGCTCGATGCAAAAACTCATTAAAATTGCTCCAAACGACTCTGCGCCTTTTATTTCCACAATTTTTCAAACTTTTATCACGTCAAAAAATGGATAATGACCCTGATTATATGCTTATCGCTACTTCGCAAATAAACAGAACGATTCACATTCATGCAGGCTATAATTAACCGTCCGTGGTCACACGTCACATGTCCTACGGGGTCGAAGTGACCTCAGCCATTTTTAAACGTTCGCCGCGTTTCGATTTTCGTTCCGAACGACACATCAAAATTCAGGATATTAGTTTCCACCTTTCCGAACAAGAATAACGGAGGAAATGATTTTTATTAAATTTTCAAAACGACGAAAAAATTCAATGAAGAAAAAATAATGTGTAAATTTTTTTTTTTTTTTTCGACCGTCCCGGAGCACCGTTAGAGAGCAGGCCAACCGTCTCGAGCGCCAATAACCCGCAGTAATTCCAGCTCAAAATAGCGCTTGGGGTCATTTTGACCCCTGGCGACCACGGAGGGTTAAATAAACCATGGAAATGATTATTCATGAAATAAAATTGACATTCCATTTTAATCAGTGCTTCTGGAATGTTAGGAAAATAATAACGAAGATTGAATTTCTATTTCCTTTTAGTTTGCTGTCTACTAACTGTAGTGCTTGTTTGTCATTGTCCTCGGAGCTTGTATTAATCAAGTCGTCTCTATGTAAAGGGACTCCCTGCAGGAGATCTCGAATTGTTTCGAAAATTTCGTTACGTCTCCAGGAGAGAGAGACATACGAAGAGACAGAGGAGAACTCTCAAGTGACACGTTACATTTGTTAGGACAATTTTCGATCCAGATCCATCCGTACCAGATGGTCGCTGCTGCGCAGCATGAACTGCTTTGGAACAAAGAAGGGAAATGTTCTCGGGGCAAGATCAATTGGACGTACCGTTGAGTGCCAAGACTATTGATAATTATTCGTAACTGCGTCTGAGCTGCATATCGAAAAGTGTCAAAATTTCAAAACGTTTCATTTCATTGCGACGTTACCGACGACCTTAACTGTCTATATGGGCCTTGCCGATTTCGATGAACTCTAGTGTTGAATTACTCGAAAAACTATGTGGGCGAAAAATATTTTAAAATGTTGTATTTATTTTATTTCATATTCATATTTAATATTTATATTAATTTGTATTAATTTTATATTTTTTAAATATTTTCTTTTTTTTTTACCCAAATTTATACCCAAAATAATTTTATATTAATTTATATTAATAAAAATAATAATATAAAAATATTCATATTCAATACTGAAGAGTATGCTTGAAGATTCCATCAAATTCTAATAATTTCTAATTTCCCTATGCTCTTAACACGCCAACATAATACAATGCTAAGGTTTTCAACGTTGGAATGCAACGAAATTCTATTTTGTCCCTGACCAGATCTTACGATTCCCATTTAAAATTCAAACATAAAAATAAAACGATTTTTTTTGAGATCCAAAAAGAAAATCGATGCGAAAATTGTCACGATTTTTTTAAACAAAAGAAAAAAATGAATATCGAATTATTTTATGGGTTTTCCATGGATTATGGAATTGTACAAAATGGATTATTGGAATCATCATTCCAATTCCACACAATTTGCTCAGTTCGAATTATCTCGTGAAAATGGAAAAAAAATAATAATATTGACTACAGCTAATGATCGATATCCCGGAAACGTGGATTCGGAACATTCAATTTTTCGAGAGTATCGTACGTAGTCTGGCGGAACAATGTAAGGCAAGCAACGATGAAGAAAATAAAAGTTACACGATATGAAACATCGTGATTTCTCGTATCGGATTTCGTGCCCTCTCCAATAGACCCTATAGAATTACGAAGAGGGTGAACTGACGCTTATAAATTAATCGTTTTGTTCGTATCGGTCTGACGTACGTAAGTGTAACACTGGTTACAGCTCGGTATTGATCACGCAGCTCCAGAGCTGCTGCCGCGACACAGCTATGTATACATGCGAATGCAAGCACCGAATCAAAGGTTAATCACCTGCTAAATTTCGTCTCTTTCTACTCACTTCTGCGCATCGATAGTTATACAATGAGTTTCAACGTCGTGTTGAAAAAAAAACAATGACATTTGGGGAAGAAAAAAATTGTTGCATGGAGACAGAGTTATTTGAACTGAAAAAAAAAAAATAACTTTGAGAGCATGGGCTGTTGTTCGCGGGGACCGAGCATGAGAAACGAATTCCACGGGCTTTTCGAAAATGCCGCTAAAATCTTTTTTCTCCCGGAGAACGAAATTTTCATAAATCCGAAATTTTTCACTGAATTTACTATTTTTTATGAAAATTTTTCATTTCCATTGCAAATTAATTTGACAGAGGTCGAACTTTCGACCTGGATTGATTTCTTGGCCCGATGGCTCTGGGTCAAATTAACCCATTGGGGCGTATTCAGTATTGATGAAGAAAAATACTTGAAAAAGATAAAAGTTGGGCAAGTGAGAAAGAGCCGGAAATGACGCAGTTTCCTTTTTTCATCGCATTCTTCGATCTGGTTATTTGTTCCTTTTTTGTAACCTCCAATTTGGTATTTATAGGCACTTACGCTTAGGACGAAATTATCGGCGGATAAACATGTATTTTTGGCTTTCAAACGTTCACACATACGCACGTGAATAGTAGGGAATACATAAATAATTTGCATATGTTTACAAAGACGTAGAAATTGCGAGGTATTGATGAGAAGGTAGAGAGACGAATAAACCCATCGTACGATGGGCATCGACCACTTATCCTACGTCGTCTGATCTACCCCTTTGACCTCTGGCTCTGTCGTCGCCCCTTTCGCGACGAGTCCCTTTGTTCGTTTATTCCTAAATCTAGGCCAAGTTATTTCAGCCTCCGTCATTGAGAATTAAATTTTAGACAAAAAGCTTCAACGATTAATACATCGAACGATATTAACTACGAGAATAAGTTATTCCGAATGCGTTCTGACGACGACGTTGAATTTTGCATCGATGGAAAGCAACGAAATTCCGTTTTCCCTCGTACAAATCTCAAGATTCTTATTCAACATTTAGTCAGGAGAATAAAACGATTTTTTTAGGCTGCAAAAAAAAATCAGCACGAAAATCGTCATGGTTTTTGAAATTGAATGAATAATTGACAGAAAATCGTTCTTCTTCGTTGGACTCGAACGTTGTGACCTTCAGTGTCTTTTCGAACGAGTTTATTTACTTTCGTTGTACTCGAGAATCGAGTCGACGCGAGAGATCGCTGCGAAGCTACCATAACATTGTCATGGACACTTTTTGTTCTCGACGCTTTGGCTCGTCGAAAAATCATCGAGAAAATGAGATTGAGATTAAGAAATGGATCGCGAGGATACGAGAATGTAGAAAAAATCTAACTGGCTTTGCTATTCCGCTGCTTCGAGGAAAATAAGAAAGAGAGAGAGAGAGAGAGAGAGAGAGAGCGAGAGAGAAAGAGATAGAGAGAGAGAGAGAGAGGAACAGAGGCCACAGGCCGTCGTTACGTCCCACGATGTACTTTGCAACGTATTCTATGTCCGATGATGGATCGATCATTACTTCTGATCCTATTGACTGAATAAATGAAGAGAAGAAAAAATCTTGCAGCCCGTTGAAAAATATATAATGCGAGCGTCATATCTCTATCCATATATATCACACATAAATATGGAATAAGGGATACTTAGAAGTACAGAAATGGAAATAGCAAATCTAGAAATATATCGCGTGTCACACAACACCGGGACAAACACGACGACCATATCCATCACAAACTTTTTTTCTTTCATCCACTCTCACGCGTATTCCAAGGTTATCGTTAGAATTTTCGAGCGCCAGAATTTTTGCACTACTTACGGGTGTCTCGAATTAAACTAACGTTCGTTATGATTTCTTTCAGTGTAACAAGATTCGGAAGAGTCGTATGATGAAAAAAAAAAACGAATTTTCATAATTTATTCGCGGATCGTCGACAATTAGCCTTGAATGATCTTCGAAGGAATTTTCTAATTATTGTCGAACTCTTTATCCGAAATAACGGTGCGTTTTGGAGTTCGCTGCAGCGCAAACGATTTTTTAATTTTTTTATTCATTTTGAGGAAAACTGTGAAGAACCGGATAAAAAATTTCACGGTTATGTGTTTCGTATTTTTGGCATGAAGTTCCCTTTATCTATATTGGGAGGAATTATTTATTCCGGTAATCGAGTTATACGTACGCATAGACCATACACCTATCATTTAATTCGACCATTATATGCCTGGACCGCAGTGCATATGATAAATATTACGGAAACAGTATTTATGTTCACGAATCTTGGTTGCAGTAGGGCAAGATAATTAGGAAATTCGTAATGAGGACATTTTTCGGTCTCCGGAAATAAAATATCGCTTTGAGGAAAAATGGTTACGAATTGCGTCATTTTTAGTCGGAAAGTCGCGCGATTCTCGGAACTTGGAGCGCCATATTTTTTTCAAGGTGACCTATCGGCTGTACGCTCGGTGAGGGTTCTACTGCACGTTCTATTGAGAGACGATTGATATTTGTAGGAAAATAAACTTCGTTTCGTATGAAATGAAACTTTGATACTTCCCGGAATATTGTACATGAGCTCTTTGGCAGAAAATTCGATTTCAAAGATTTTTTCGTACATACCACTTTCGTGATGCTCCGCGAGCGAGTTCCAAGAATTTGCTTCGATGTTTTCACGCGTTAGGTCTCTTGAAGAAAACACATGCAAAGGACTGAATAAAAGAGAATTTTCTCGATCACTGATTGATTATTGCCCCGATAATTATTTGCAGCAACATGTTTCGTGGCATGGAATCGTCCAAGGTCATTTAATCTGGCGATCTCGACCGCGGCTACTCCCGATCTGTTGTGTTTTGAACTGGACACCGGACGGACATTCGGAACCAAAACAAAAAGCTTTTGTTTGGAAGGACGCTAACTTTTGAACGACGCGACGATATATTCCCATCGATACGTGATTCTGAGAAAAGCCAACAGATGGCGCCAGCGTGAACTTCGGGAGCCATCCGCAAAGAGGCGCTGCCCTCAATCTCAAACTGGAAATGAACGCGTGGGTAGGGGAGAACTGGAAGCGATCACGTGGTACAAAATCACAAGCAACGGGTTGGTTGGCGGGAGACCACGTGATCGGTGGAAAAATCGAAATGGCGGACGAGGGACGCAGGATCCCGAGTACAGTCAAAGGACTATAAAACGTGTCGGGTTGTCAAGCGGTTGTATTATTATCGAGTTTTCCAACATCCCTCTGAGTGATAAAACATCGATTTGGTGACAAAACATCATCCAACACGAAGAAACGCCCTGTGTACGTGTTGTTGTTTTTTTTTTATTCTCCAACGACAGTGTTTGGGGGTGAATGGTGGTGGGGGGTACTGATTGACCCAGAGCCGCGGTGACAGCCGGTGAGTGTGTATTGAGGAAGTGTCAACCAGTCTTTACATTATTGCACTCCCTTTTCCTCTTGATTCTCATATCATTTTTCTTTCTCTCCTTCTCTTTCCACCCCTCCCCTGTCTTTCTCGCTCATTATCTTGCTCTCTCTCTCACTCTCTTGCTCGCACTCCCTTCCTCCGTATCCCCGTTCGTAGAGTGGCGCGCATGAAACGGGAGAAAACAGGAAAAACAGGTACGCAACGGGAATGGGGTGTTGTGGAACTTTCGCGAGTGCTCAACGTGATCCTGCGTGCTCAATTTAATTTTCTATTCCCTTCATTATTTTTCCTCGTGTTTAGCCTGAGTTTATTTTCAGCGGAGAATTAAAGAAAAAGAGAAAAATAAAATATCACGCGGGTCGACGGTTTAACGCGCGCGCATATTTATTCCGTCCGTCCGTCTGTCTGCGTCCCCCCTCCTCGAGATAACAAGCGCTCCATGGGAGACCAACGGAGATCGAGTGAACCACTAATTTCTCACGAACGTGATAGAGTGAGAGAAATCGTGTTGATGTGAGAAAGAGAGAGAAAAGCAAAGAATTCTCTCTCGAGTGATAACGTGGACAAGTAGAGTCCGGATTGCGCGGGGAAAGGGGCTTACCCACTAACAGTGCGTGTATTTTTCTCCCTCTATACTCTATATACATATGTCGGTATATTCATTCCCATACATATATGCATATCTATACGTTTTTACTGTGTGCAAAAATCTATAACGTGTTTTGTGTATGAATCTGAATTTCTGCTTCGCGTGTTTTTCGCTTTCGTGCTTCGATTAAAAACCACCAAGACAATTGTCGTTATTTATTTTTCTACAGACGTGTTCTATCTGCATGCTGTACAATTTGAAATATTTTTTCATTGTCAATAATCAAGAGTACGTATTAGTAAAAATACAATTGAAATAGTCGTTGGCTCTCGTAGATTTCGCTGAACAAAAAGCCACAAGTGTATTTGGGAAAAAAAAAGATTTCGGTCTTCCGATGGTTAATAAAAACCATCGCTCAGTTAAGACCATGGACGAGAATAGCCAGCTGTAAAAATGAGTCCCTTTTCAAATGGTGTTTCCAACGAATCATTTCCTGGATATTCTAGTGACGTTCGAGTGCTTTTTCTTGTGGTTGCAAAATTTCGTCGTGGTTTTAAATGATTTTTCGAAGTGCTCGTCCTCGATGATCGGCATAAAAATTTGATGCTTAATCATCGCAATCTATTTTGTTGTCATCGGACCTGAGAAAAATTGGTGCTTTCCGGCGGTACGAAGAGTTTTTTGTGTTGAGAATTATTATTCCCTAGATCGTTTCTCGTAGCATGAATCTCGCATCGTTTTTTTCCCTCTCTCCTCTTTCCCTCTCTGGGATGACTTCCTCGCTCCCACCGCCCCTCGACCTTCCCCCCGCGCTTAATTCCACGGGGTCTTTGCATCGTTCCACATTGCCTGTTGACGTTATTTCTCGATTCTTGTTCTCACCACGAAATTCCATTAAAACAATCAAGAAATCTTTCCACTTCGACCGCTTTGTTTTTCCTCCATTTTTCAAACTGTGTCGTTGATTTTGTGCGCGTTCTTTATCCTGATTCGCCCGTGAATTACAAGTTTTCGGGATTGAATCGCGTTTCATCGTGTTTATCGCGCAGAAAACATTTCACGGACAAACGGAATCTTTCTTTTGTTACGTTCTTCGGCAATCTGTCAAATTGTGTGTGCCGAAACATTTTCCTCGTGACGGTTCTACACGGATCACTCCGCGATCAATGAGGTTATTTTTGTTGTGTTTTTCTTTTCTTTCTCGCCAGTCAATTTTCGCGATAAGAACGCTATAGAGCACTCTCGTGCAAGCTTTTTTGTTCCGTTGCTTCAGAAGGATTAATCACCCGGGGAGGTTAGTCATAGTTCGTGTGCCAAGTAATCGCGTTTATTTTTTTTCTCCCCATAAAGTACGACGAATTGCTTATATTTTGACGTTCTAACTAAGTTTTAGGTTATTTTCGATCTTTTTCCTTGAGCAAACATGCAGATTGTTTTCAAATCCTCCAAATTATTTACTGGCCGGTTGTGCCAATTAAAACCTGTAAGGAACAACAACAAAAACGTGTCGGCTGTGGCCGTAATAATAGCTGGATAATACTGCGAATCGTTACTTTGCTGGGTATATCTTTCATTGATAAGCTTTAAGAGATTCCTCGGTGTCGAGTTACCAAGAACAAAAGTAAGAACGAAAAGGACATAGATATAGAGGGAGGAAGAAAGAAAGTAAAGAAACACCGTGATTCGTGCTTTCTAGTTTTTTCAGTTACCGCGTTTCGTTATTTTTGTAAAAGCCCACAGAGAGACATGTGGCAAACCAAAAGTAGGAAGACGAATGATGACGAAGTTTGCATCGTTGGAATGTAACAAAATTCTATTATTTCTTGAGCAAATCTCGGTACAAAAATTCTCATGGTTTTTCCGATTTGAACAAACAATGAATACAATAAGTATTTTTCATTGGACCCCAACGTTGCAAACTTCAGCTTCATGAAAAAGAAGAATGCGATTTTTTTCCTGTAGCGATAAGAGCGTAATTTCATCGGACGGTGCGATTGAAATAAAACCTGGCAGTGTATCAAGTAGAAGCGGGAGCTAAAATGGGAAATCACGATTGGATGGGATCTCAAAAAAAACAGAAATTCCAAAATAGCCGTAGCTCTGGTCGGCTGGTAGAATTTTGACGATAAATGAGGCAACGCAAAGCGCATCGTTAGAAGTTTCCTTGCTCGGCGGATGTTGATTTTTAGAAAGAATGAGCAGATATTTTAATTCGTCATTTCGAAAAAATCAATAGCGTCATCGCGAAGAGTTATCGACTCTCTAAACTCTGTGAAATTGCATGAAAAGTAATAATGATTTTCTCTGTCCTCTCTTTCAGACTGAACTGCCGAGTCGAGGAAACGGACAGACAAAAAAATGACTCAAGGCTGTTGGAGCGTTGAAATTACCTAACAATACTTAAGCACAATAATCAAGCGGAAGAAAAGACAAGAAAAAAGTGGCAGTAATCTCTGAAGTGGTTTTAACGTCGTTATTTAAATTGCAAATTTTGAATTACGGCCCGACGTCGCAATAGTAAGGGTGAATTAAGTTGGTACCAAAAAGGGATAAATATTGGAGAAATACATGATAATCTGAGTACACCATGACAATATAATTTTAAAACCGTACAAAACTTTTCTCGTTACTCCAAACAGAATTAGTAACGTAAAAATCAAATTCAGACGAATTCGCGATAATACTAAATTCCAATATATTCATATGTAATATACATAAATATATGTATACACATGTGTATGTTTGTTTTATCTGAAACTCACATTCGCAAGGGAACAGTCGACTGCCTAAAATACTCTGCCTAGGGTCGAATCTCACAAAAATAATAATTCGATCCGATACTCTCTGGCCGTGCTAAGCTTAATTTTAAATGATAAAGCAAAAGAAGATAATCGAGAAAGCTTGTAAGAACGTAAACACAGTGTTGGAGAAAGAAAGAAAAACTCGGTGACTGCTTGGAAACAATGGATTGCGAATGGAACTTGTCTGAACGGCGGTATCGATCGTGAAGCGACAAAGAAAACGTAGTACGAAAATAGCACAATTTTTGACAACATTACACGAAGAAGATAAACAAATAGCGAATCGATGAAAGATTTTTCTTCGGGCCAGAAAATCCAGCAGTTTTTAACGAAGCAAGATGTGTAAAAAATATTTCAATCATTTTCATCACTGGGTACATGCAACTTCGAAGAGAAAAGAAGCCGAAGAAAAAGGCCCTTGTCCAAAAATCTGATGGGCTACGGACGACCAATCTTTTAAACCTGGCAAGTACAAGGTCAGCATCTTATACATTTTTTGTCAAATGGATTTAGAATGAAATGTTGATCGAAATGTCATGAGAAAATACAAGAAAAAAAAACCTGCTAATGTAAAGTTTGGGATCGAAATATTGCGTGTCAACAGAATTTTTTTTCCTCTTTTTATTCTCTTGTTTTATCTCTTGACGAATCTGCACGAAATTACGTCCAAGTTATTTTAAAATCTCGCAGCTGTCCGAGAGATCCGTGTCATGAGAAAAAAATACCCACACAAATTGGGAAGCTCACGTGGTTTTAGCCAATAGATGAGAAATTTTCGAAATTAGCAAGAAAAAGTTCAGCTCACTGCTCGCCAACTCAGTTTATTTGGACGTCTGAAATTCTTTCATTCATTTTCTTAAAATAAACTCACACCCTGCGTGTTTTTCAAAATATTACATCAAAGTGTGAAAATTATAACGTGAAATGTTATGGCAATTCCTTTGCGATCTCACGCCCTAATGAATTCTAAATCGATTCATCAACGATATAAAAAAATAATGCCCAAATAAATTTGTCTGTAAGATCGTCCATTTCTTGTGGATGTCGATCGAACGAAACGTTGTCGTTCAACAGTTTCCCTTGGGAATTCCATGTTGATATAATTTTTTCTTATTTCAAATCATAAAGAATGAAAGGAACGTTAATGCAAAAATAGAAAAATTGCTGAAATATTTATGCAGAAAATGGTGCTAACAATGAGACAAAAAATGATTTTTCAAATGTTTAAATAAACACATTTTTGTGTGTCAGGGGGTTACGAGAGATGGACGGTAGCGTATCGGGTGTCGTTCAAGTATTCGTGGGCGAATGGAGCCCCGAGTACGAAGCTTTATCCATCAAAGCTACGAAGCAAACTTCGTCGGCTGAGATAGTACAGTGCATAATAGAGCGACTCGGTCTGGTCGAAGCAGCAATGTCGAATGGATACGAGTTAGCCGAGGTTGTCGGCAATTCGATTGGACAAGAGTGTAAAGAGAGAAGACTCGGACCGACCGAGTGTCCGGTTGCTCTAATGTTGTTGTGGCCGAAAAACTCAGCGCAACAAGAATACTACAGGTAAAAAATAATTTATAATTAAACAATAATACTTTCGCTAGAAAATGCATCGACTCGAAAAATGAAAAAATAATAATAATAATAATTGATGTGAAAATGAAAAATTCGAGGTTTTTGACAAAATGGGAAAAACTTTTTGTAGGTTTTATCTGAGAAAGAGGCAGCCTGATTACTTGTGGTCGGATAGCAGATTTCCCATGGACCCTCAATTGTTGAAGGATTATTTCAACAGATTTTTGTATCAGCCACGAGACAAGGAATATCCGGATTTATGTCAGTTGCCAGATTTGAACGAGCAGACGCTTCTGGACAATTTACGAGCGAGATTTTTGGCGGGGAATATTTACACATACGTGGGAAGTATTCTGATAGCTTTGAATCCGTTCAAATTTTACCCAATCTACAATCCAAAGTACGTAAAGCTGTATCAAAATCGTCGATTGGGAACGGACATACCACCGCACATATTTGCGATTGCTGATGCGGCTTACCACTGTATGCTCAAAGAGAAAAAAAATCAATGCATAGTAATTAGCGGCGAAAGCGGCTCGGGAAAAACCGAATCGACGAATTTTCTTCTACATCACTTGACCGCCCTTAGTCAAAAGGGTTCACACGGTAGTGGCGTTGAACAAACGATTCTCAGCGCTGGACCCGTCCTCGAAGCTTTTGGTAACGCCAAAACTGCTCACAACAATAATAGCAGTCGCTTCGGAAAATTTATCCAAGTTAATTACAAGGAAAATGGTATGGTCCATGGGTGAGTGAACTTCCTATTGATTTTCGTTACCTTTTTCACCCAATATTCTTTCCCTTTGTGTTGCCCCATCAAGGCCTCGTGGGGCTAAATTTAGTCTTAAATAAAAACCCTGACAACTTTTTTATTCTGCATGTTACGGCAATTAATCGAAAATCTTTGACATGAAAAAATTGTTCCGAGAAAATGGTCGGGTCCGAGCCAGTCGAGAGGAAAAAATTTTCAATCAATATTTCCGATCGGAAGTTTGAAATCAATATCGCAATTGATTCCCCAATGAAAACGATTTCTTTTTTTGTTTTTCACAGCGCCGTAGTGCAAAAGTATCTGCTTGAAAAATCGAGAATTGTTTCGCAAGGAATAAACGAGCGAAACTACCACGTTTTCTATTACCTGCTGGCTGGGGCGAACGAGCAAGAGAGACAAGCTTTACACTTGGAGAGCTGCGATCGTTACAATTATTTAAACAAGAGCGGTTGTTACGGGCTGGAGAATATCGACGAGAGACACGAGTTTTCGCGGCTTAAACAATCCATGGAAATGGTCGGCTTCACTCCGGAAAAGCAGAGACGGTTGTTCGCTGTTTTGTCAGCGGTTCTTCTTCTTGGTGAGTGAAATAAACAATTTAGTCGTATTTTGGGTCACCGGTTCGCGGGAAAGTTGAAAAAATATTGTGCAGCGACGGTTGTTCGTTCGTAACTTTTCTGGCGTCGCTGCCACGGAAATGAACTCAATTTCCCGCGTTTTTTGCATCAAAAATCGATTTGATCGGTTGCGAACATTTTTTTTTTTTTTTTGAAAATCTTCATGAGGTTCGAATTTCGCAGGCAACGTCGAGTTTCAGCCGAGAAAATCTTATCACCATCACGACGAAGCGGTGGGAGTAAAAAATCCGGAAGTAGTGGCGATAATCTCGGAGCTTTTGAGGGTAAAGCAAGAAACGCTTCTGGCTGCACTGACAGCGAAACGAGCGCGAGCTTCCGGGGAAACTCTCGTTATAAATTATCGTTTACCCGAGGCGATTGCGGCGCGCGACGCTATGGCTAAGTGTCTCTACGGTGCTCTCTTCGATTGGATCGTTCTTCAGGTCAATCATGCTCTCCTCTCGAAGAAAGACACTCTTCGCGATCACCAAGGCAACAGTATCGGCGTTCTCGACATATTTGGCTTCGAGGATTTCAAAACTTGCAACAGCTTCGAACAGCTTTGCATTAATTACGCTAATGAACAACTCCAACACTATTTTAATCAGCATGTTTTCCAATACGAGCAAAGGGAATACAGGAGACAGGGCATCAGATGGACTGACATTGGCTACAGCGACAACTCTGGATGCCTCAATCTCGTTGAAGGAAAACCCAACGGGCTGCTCTGTCTTCTTGACGATCAGTGCAAGTGAGTCGGGAGCGAATGAATGTCACATTTTCCACGATGTACTTTGGCATTAATCATAACTTATTTTATTTTTTTTTAAATTATTTTCACATTTTTAAAAATGATTTATTAATAATTTAATTATATTCAATTATTTATTGAATTATCAAATTGAATGAGCATTTTTGTAGTCAATAATTAATAACATTTTCTTTGGCGTCAATTAGCAAAATTTTATGTCATTTTCGGTTAGTAATTTTCATTTTATTTTATTCCGTACGGAGAATAAAAAAAATTTCGTTTCTTTCGTGACTCAGTTTTCCTGGAGCCACCAACGAAACGCTTCTACAGAAGTTCAACTCGGTCCACAAGGAGAATCAGTTTTACGAAGCGCCACAGAGACGAGAAGCCGCGTTCGTGGTCCATCATTACGCAGGTGCTGTTAAGTACCAAGCGGCTAATATGAGAGAAAAGAATCTCGATCTCATGCGTCCCGATGGCGTTGTCGGAGTTTTGAAAAATTCTTCGCTCGCTTTCGTTCGCGAACTCGTCGGCGCTGATCCCGTCGCTGTTTTCCGATGGGCCATCCTCCGAGCCTTTTTTCGGGCACACTTTGCCTTCCAAGAGGCTGGCCGAGCGCACAGACACGGCAGAGGTGAAGCTTCTTTTTCGATTATTCTTTGTTTTTCTCTCGATACCTAATTACGAGACTTTTCATTACTGTTTTATTTTTCCAAATTCATTTCAGCGGACGGCAACAAAACTTCGGTGCAGAATCGATACAGAACACCGAACGAGAATTTAATAAGGTACGTGAAAAACGGAAACAAAAACATCAACACTTTGAATTTTATGTCCATACACGTTTGTGAGACCGACAAAGATTTTTTCTTTTTTTTTTTACAAAGGGCGGAATTTATCGATTTTTCAATTTCCATCGCGGTAACAAACGCTCTTGTGACGAACTCAACGTTTTGAATAATTTCATTAAAAATATTCGGAAATTAAAATAAACGTTAAATTTCGTCGAGAATTTATCATTTCGATGTCTCAACTGATTACTTTTACCGATTTTTTGCTTTTCGAATTGAAAGAGACAACATTAGCCTCCGAAAAATACGATACGATAATCTCAATATTGCATATAAACATGAAAATTTATACAACACAGAAATGAAGTAATGAAACGGTACAACACGTGGCTAAAAATCCAACGTACGAAATAGTACGTTAACGAATTTCGTAGTGAATTTTCTGGCAAAAATTCCCGGTTCATTATTCCGATTTATTTTCTCTGCTCTCCTTCCTTCTTGCCTTGGTTTTTCACGTTGAATGAAATAATCGCGACGCCGTGTCCTCGGTGTGTACGATTCAAATAACCAGAAAGTGTCGATTGTGTAACCGAACGCTCGTCTCTAAACAAAGTGTCAGTTCGAGCAATTGTTTTTTCCTCATTTTCTTCTGCAGTTAATTAAGGAGAGAGGTCCCTTTGCAAAAAGTTGAGAAATAACTCGGAAAATGGTTGATGAACGATTTTATTTTGAACAATTACACTTTCGTGACAAAAAGCAAAGAAAAACAATGAGCGTTTCGATGCTGCGATTTATACATTGGCTGCAATTGTCTTATGTCCCCACGTAGCCATCTTGTGACGTTATCGGCTGTCAATCTAACTATTAACAGAATTGCGTAAGTGGTATTTCGATCCACTATGAATGTCTCTTTATTTGTTCGTAATCTCAACGAATTTAAGTTTTTTTTCTCTTTGTACCTCAAATAAATCATGGATTTACGATAAAAATACGAGAGAACATGACAGCAAACTTCTGGTTCATTTGCCAACAGAAAAACCTTGCAGAGCCTATTTTCTTTGCTGAAAAATAACTATTGTAAATCCGTGTCGTTGGAGAAATGAATGTTTACTTTGATTTGTCGATACAAATTATTTTTCCTCTGTTTTTCTTTGAGTATTTCACTCTGTATTGTTTTTGTCTAGATATGTTTATATTTACATACACGTATACAAATATTCAAAAACTGGATGTGTTTAGATGCAACTTTTCATGATTCGTCCATACATATCATATTCCATTTCGTGACCGGCAGGTGGATTTTCTTGTTTGTAATTATCCACCTCTCGGGGGCATGAGACTAATTACGCAACATCGTGACAGAAAAAAATAGGCTCGATGCATTCCTCGATCGTTTCGATCATTTTCATTCATTAACACCGTTTTTTTTTCATACGATTCTCGTTCGTACGAATTTCCAATTGCATTCACCATTTTTCTGAGTCTCGATTCATTGCTCAAAGGAAAATCCTTTGGTTTTATCGTTTTTTTTTCTTTTTTTCTTGACTGCGGGAGGCAAGAATTTAGAGAATAAAGATATTGAGAGTGGAACGACAAATTCTAAAGAATAAAAGCATTTTGCAGTTCGCACAAACATACTCGCCCGCCAAGCTATCAGAAACAGCGAAGCGTCTGCTTGCCAGGGACAACCCAAATCGCCACATTAACAGCAACACAAATCGAAAACAACGACAATGTTAACAACAACAATCGGCTGTCTTGGCCGCAATTTAGAAACGTTAATCAGACGCAACAACAAACTGCCACGAGCGTAACGCCCACCAAGGTTTACGTTTTAAGGGGAAGGGAAGAACAGCCTAATAGTAATTATAAATTCAGACGGGACACAGCACACACGCCACTCGAGAGGGTACTTCCAAAAGACGAAGCGAACGTCATGGAGCGTGCTAATCAGATTGTCATGTATGTAAAAACAACCAAAACAAAAAACAATCTTTAAAACGACGACGGAACAAGAGCTTAAGGGAGTTTCACTTACATTTTTCCAGCCACTTATTTTATTCCATCAGAATTCTCGCATTTAGCGGCTTCGCAGGAAACCTAAAACGAACTAAACTGATAAAATATCTTATGAAATGCATTCCTCGATAGATTCCATTTATTTAATTTGTCAATAAATATTTCAAGTAGATCGAAAAATAGTTAATTATTTACAAGTATTTCAGATTCATTGACGTGTAACGTTTCGATTTGTCACGTAAAAAAAAACACTTTCCATTTACTTTCCGTATTTTTATCATCGAATCAATTTTTAATAACTTTCTGGCATAATGACTATTGAAAAATCGATGTCACGACTTTCCAAATACGAATGATTTACTTTTCACATTTTGTTAAGATCGCTAGGTACAGAAATTCTGATGGAATAACAATTTGGCTTGGAAAATATTTGTAGAAAACGTCTGTAAAAATTTCTAGAATTAGTATATTAATAATATTTTAAACTAGGTGACGGAGCTTTCCCCAAATAACAAAGTTTCATTGAGCTTTACAGTTGTAATGATCGAGTACTTGAAAAAATAAAAATAAAAAAATGAATCAATTAATCAATTGGCCCATAACTGATTCGATGCGGTCGATAAAGAATCACTGGACAATAATTATTGAAGAGCCAGTAAATATCTCTAGACTCATCATTTTCTTGTAAAACTGAAAAACGAAAATCCATCCGATTTCATTCCTTTTTTTTCGAATATCCACACAAAATTGATGAATTTCCGGCAAAGATATTTTTACTAATTTTTTCAAATGAAGATTTTTTTGTCAATTGGTAATCGATTATTGCGACTCTACGGCTAAAGCATTTTCAAAGTTCCAAAGTCAGCTAAAATATTAATCATAGTGTCATGCCTCACATTAGTGGTGTTTTTTTTGTTTCTCAATTCTGGGTACGAAGGTCTTATTTTTTCTCGTTTCGTAGCTAATGGCAAATCAGTAGGAAACTTAATCATCTTGATTTATCTCCAGTTTAATTGTGTTTGTTTTTTTTTTTAACATGAAATGTTCGACCTTGGAAAAAATCGAGAATGATTTATTGACAATTCTTGAGATGCTTCGACTCTCGGTTATTTCTGTTTTGTCATTATTTGTTTTTCATTGTCCTCTCGCTTCGACAAACTTGACTGGCTCATTTCAATGGCAAACCGATCGATTTGAAAATCTCATTCCTCGCAGAAGCTTTCACGCAAATCATATGTACAAAACTTGTCGCAAACTCTCTCACTCGTTTTTTAACATCCTCGCCGTTATTCATTTCGTGCAATAATCAACTTGGGCTGTTTCATCACCTCATTGTCTTACACTCCTCAACAACAAGATATCTCGTCACATGTCTGATTTGTGTGCATGCCTCAGTTGTCTTGTTGTCGTAGTCCGATTGAACATATTTATTAAACTTTTCGTTCGAACTAAACACTCACTCTTTCTCACTTCCTTTTCACTTTGCTTTCTCTCACTTTATTCTCAATCCTGTGTCTGGCCTAGGCTCATTCTCGAAGGCCATTAAGCAACAACAGTTGACACTTCATTTGTTACGCATCCTCGAACTTCCCTCGATCCCGCCGTTGTTTCATCTTGTATATTTTTCATCTAATTCGTATCTTGTTGTTTGTTCAATTTTATGAGATTCTCAAATAACGAAAAACGAAATTGAAACCCAAATCGTTGAATTGGTATTAGCCGCTGCCGTCGCGTCTCTTGATATGACGCTGGACCATCAATATTTTCGTCATTTTGGACTCTCACAACCACTCGAAATTCTGCTGTCCATCGGCTGTTCAGCCAATCAAAGAGGTCGAAACTGTGGCCTCATTTTTCTCAAATATTCAACAAATGCTCCCTTCTTCAAAAATTCCAAATCTCTTTCTGCTACTTCCCTATTCTACTGCTCAAATTTACTCAATAGTCTATTGTTGAGCTATATATATGCTGGACTGGTTGAAAAACAAAATAACATTACATTGGAGAAGCGAATCTCTTGCTTAAAAAATAGCGAGTTCGAGCTCTAGCTTGAGGGGCATTTGTGATGGACTGGCAGCCACTTATTCTCCGGTAAACTCTGCCTACGCTTTTAACTTATGCATAGAACCGCCGCTATTACTCGCTCTATCGATAAATGAAAAGTATTTAAAAAGAAAAAATACTAAACAATCGTCATGCCAAATCGAAATTGAAAAACCCTTTTCTCTGACTGGCGATGTAAGGAAATTTCTCGCTGAATACAAAAGGTGATATTTTTAGGACGAACGACTGGTCAGAGGAAAGTGCATCCAATGATATTTGGCAAGATGAAAAAATGTGAACGATAAAAAGTAGTAAAAACGAATGACTCACGAAGGATGAATATTTTGCAGGAAAAACAAATCGTTTCGTCCGCGCGAACGTGGAAAGAAAGGTTTGAAGAATCTGCAAACGGTGAAAACGTTGGCCGGGCGTACGCAAAGTTACGGAACTGGGGGGCCAGGAAAAGCGAGAAAACAACCGATGACCGTATCTGCACAGTTCCAGCAAAGTCTCCACAGTCTGATGGACACATTGAACCAGGCAAATCCATTTTTCATAAGATGCATCAAGAGCAATTCGAACAAAATACCAAACGAGTTTGACGAAGAAACGGTACAGCGACAACTGAGGTATACAGGCATGTTGGAAACCGTGAGAATACGTCAAGCTGGTTTCAACGTGAGGTTGACTTACGAGGAATTTATTCAACTTTATCGAATGTTATTGCCCAAGGGATTATTGAGCTCGCAATCGGACGTGCGTGATTTTCTCCTGACGCTTAATTTGAATCGGGACAATTATCAACTGGGCACGACCAAAGTATTTTTGCGTGAGTCTGAGAAAATAAAGCTCGACATTGAGTTGCACCAGCAAATAATAACGAGCATAACAACGATACAAAAATGGTTTCGAGCTTGTTTGGAAAGGAGAAAATTCCTTCGTATAAAGAACGCTGTGGTGCAGATTCAAGCTTTTTGGCGAATGTGCGTGGCGCAAAAATTCGCTGCTTCCTTAAGATCGAGAATCGATGCTTGCATTCACATACAGTCAACGTGGCGAGCTTACAAGGTCTCGACGTGGTATAAGAAATTCCGAAATTCCGTCATCGTCTTTCAAGCCTACGTTCGTGGTAATCGTGCGAGACGTTGCTTCGAGGAGATGAAAATTCGAAAACGAAACAGCAGCAGCACTGAGACTAAGAACGAACGATACGTTATTCCTCGCGAAGATTCCTCCAACGAAACGAAATTCCGAGCGAATTTAGAATCTTGTGCAAACAGAAAATTGGAATTTAACAGTTCGAGAGTCGATAATACGCTGGATTCGAGCGTCTCATATTCCAAGAGAAAACTGACCCCGAACAAACGGTGCGTCGTCTCAAATCCCAGTGGTCCTAAAACTCCCGAAGTCTTTGAGAGTCACCAACAGGATACGAGCGAGAGAAAAGGTAGTTTGGAGAGTTTGGCTAGCCTGAGAAGTTACGAATCTCAGGTGAGCGTGGAGAGCGGAGAATCTCATTATTCTCATGAGAATTTGACGACGAAACCAGTGCCGTGCACGAGAACGAAGCGTGCTGAACAATGTTCGATTGTTTCGTCGAACACGAGCTCGATGAACACGACGAGTCGTTTGTCCTCGACGAGTCGACGAACGGACAGCTCTTCAACGGGCTATAGCGACGGTGACACGGACGGGGAACAACCGAACGCTGTGCAGAGTGCACCGCCGATATTCAGCAGTGTTCCTTCGTTCCCGAGCCCCCGTGAGAACAAACTCCAGAATTCAAATTCAACGAATAGTCCGAACTCGGACATATGGCGACGTCGCACCGATTATACATGCACGACCGGCGGTTACACCGAATTCACGGCGCTTCCTGGACAAAAGTCCCTCGTAACGCGATCCCCTAATGTGTCGCTGTACAAAAACTTGACTGAGAGTTTAATCGAACAAGCGAGACTCGAAAGACTCAACGAAGCGGCTAATTACAACGTGAGGATCGAGACGAACGAACGTCTAGCGAAACGAGAAAGCCCAACGGGTCGAGAGCAAAGAAGATTGAGCGACAATCTCGTGGGCTCGGAGCGATTAGAAAACATGACAAATTCACCAGCCAGAATAGATCTCACGAGTTTTATTTCTGGCAAAGAATCCAAAAGCGATTACAACTTTTTACGGCGACAAAATTCCGAGGGCGACACTTCGATCAAAATCGAGTCTCCTTCGGAAGAGAGAAATTCCGGTAGGAAGATAGTCAAAGATTCGGATACGAGGTGTCGAGAAAAAATAGAACCGGATGTGCCGGTTAGAAGCGCGAGACGGAACAGACCCTCGCGCGAAATGCAATGCAGATCGATGGGCGAAAGCGTTTCCGAAACGGTCCCATCCGAAGCGAGAAACATTTTTTTGGGCACGATCAAAGAGAGCGATTTGAACAAAACTTCGAGCACCGTCCAATGGTCGAACAAGGAAAACTCCAACGAACTCGTCTCCCGATCCGTAACCGATTGGCCGGTCAACAAACACGATACTTCTTACAAAATTCAACAAGTTGGCAAGCGAGTCAGATCCAATGCCATCACGACCTTGGAATTGCGGCGCAGGAACTCGGATCCTGCGACCAAAGTTTCCGGTTTGGGCGATGACAAAAGCGGCCACGATACCAGCCCCAACGATTTCAAACTCGCGCCCGGTATGAATCTCCTCGAATGGAAAGGCAACAACTTGTTCACTCTCGCAGGTCATCGCTTTCGTAAAGTAGCGCGATTCGCCAAGGACGACGTCTGCGTTTGTTGCCACGAGAAGATGGACGCCTTCGTCACTCAAGGCTACAAATGCGTCGATTGCAAACAACTTTACCATGTCAAATGCATTCAAAACGGTGGAGTATTAAAAATGCCTTGTATACTCGCCAACACACCGAACAGAAGAAAAAATCGTAAACCAGCGAGAACGCCGTATGACACGGCGAAACAAGCGGTCGTTTCCAAGTTCAGCTTGACCGGAACTTCAGCCTTTTCCGACAGCACTGACAAAATCATTTCCGATGCTAAAGAGCTTGCTCTCATGCAAGATTTCATAACGAAAAAAATTTACATCATGGAAGGTCAGGAAGAGGGCAAAAAACCAAGCGAAGTCGACCGCGTTTTCAAACAAGCATTGAGAAAGTTCAAAGACGATCTCGTCATAACTTACAGCGTTGCCATCCAACAAGGCGTCGAAGGCAACATCAAATACACCGACTTGATCGCCAACTTTCTTCACGTCATGGAAACTGTGTGCAAACAAGAAAACACCAGGGAAGATTTTCCAGTCACTATGGGCGTTAACGCTTTCAGAGGTTTTATGAACGAATTCATGACTCTAGTCAAGACCGAAGCACCGGAAAAACAAAGCAAAAGCAAACGGAAAAAAGAGAAAAAGAGGAAACAGGAGGAACCCATTAGACATGGAAATCACACTTTTCAATTGACTATTATTAATATTCCTACCGCTTGCGAAGTATGCACCTCTTTCTTCATGTGGCCCATCGAGCGAGGACTCGTCTGTCAGAGTGAGTCAAATTTATTCACTTTTTCATGCGCATTTTTACAGATTACAGATCAATAATTCTACGAAATTCGATTTTCCTCTTTGCCTTGGGCTGTCGAAAATATAAATTCGTTTGGTTTTTCCGTGAAAAACTGACCGAAAGGTTGAAGAATAAATTGTCCATTGAAATAGGAAAAAAATGTTACAGTCACGAATAATGATGAAAATGTATTTTTTCTCAGATTGCAAACTGACGTGTCACAAAAAGTGTTACATGCGAGCATCACCGGACTGTGGGAAAGACGGATCTTTGCACGAGATGAATTCTCGAAAGGTATTCGGAGTTCCATTGTACAAACTGGACTGTGGTGATGGGAAAGTGCCGTTGGTGGTGGATCGTTTGATAACGACGATCGAGATGCATGGTTTGTATACGGAAGGATTGTATAGAAAAAGTGGTGTGAGTTCGAAAGTTCGAGAGTTAAAAATGAAAATGGACGAGGGTGATTTGGAGAAGGTGGACTTTGAGAACTATCAAGTGCACGTGTTGGCGGCAGTGCTGAAGAGTTTTTTCCGTGATATGCCAGAGCCGTTATTGACGTTCGAGTATTACGACGACTTTCTCCACGCTGCTAATTTGACGGATCCTCACGATCGTATAAGCACGTTATTCGCGATATTGAAAAAATTGCCCAAACCAAATT
Organism: Campopleginae sp. 14b; assembly: GCA_030522525.1. Lineage (NCBI taxonomy): Eukaryota > Metazoa > Arthropoda > Insecta > Hymenoptera > Ichneumonidae > Campopleginae sp. 14b. The sequence goes on along the minus strand of JAPYYS010000507.1, from coordinate 145,698 downwards.
TCGATCTTATGGAACGTTTGATCGTCCATTTGGCAAGGGTAGCGCTTCACGAAGTTGACAATCGTATGTCTTCATCGGCTTTGGCGATCGTATTCGCTCCGTGTATTTTACGCACCAACCGAACGCTTCCGGCTCAAGATTCTCTCCAAGATGTTGGCAGACAAACCAAATGCGTCGAAACGATTGTCCAAGAGAAATTGCGTGTCGTCAGAGCAACTCTGGCCGACATAAATACTTTGGAGTCTGCTTGTCATACGGCGACGCATCGATTGTCGAGTTTGAGATCCTCTAAAATCTTCAGCCCCGAAGAATTGAGCGTCGCGACAGCAACGACCGCTAATCGATGTGGCGGCAACGAGCGTGGCGACGAGGAAGAAGCTCTTTTGGTCGGGCACATCCAAGAGATCCAAAAGGAAAAAGCTCTGCTGACCTCGACTCTGCCAAGCCTGACCAGAGCCTCCTCCGACGACGATCTTCTATTGTCGGCCACGGATCTCGACGACGGATCCCTCGATGACCTTTTGCCAACGTCTGCAGGTAAAAATTTTTTTCCTATAACTCCATTTTATTCTCTTAACACTAAACATTAATAAATAAATAAATAAATATTTTCTTCGTCATCATTCGAAATCTTCATTCTCCATATTTTTACAATCAATAAAAACGAAATTCCCTTCGATCCGTGAAGAGCTTATTTCATGAAAAAAATCAACACCACCGAATATTTCACATATAAAGTCTCTCCAACTCAATGAATTACAGACGGACTTGTACGAAAGAAGATAATCCATCGTCAGAGTTCGAGCGACAATTCGTTTCCTACAATAATGAACGTTGACGAAGACATGGTAATGGTATGACCGGAATGATCAAAAAATCGTTAAAGCAAGACGAGCAAAGGATGATCGAATCGACATGGTTCACACGGGAGATGGTCAATAATCCTATTCATCATCATCATCATCATCATAATCATCATTAGCCTCACCATAATTCGCGTACCACGCTAATCGTAAAAATCTCCAAATCGAGCGTAAATTCAGGGTGCTCGATCGACCGAGTGATGTAGTAATGAAGAATAAATGTCTTTCTCTCTATCCGAAAACCAGGAAGCAGGTGAAATTTAGAGCTTAGTGAGGAGGCAAGTCGTGTCGATTAAAATCAAAGAAAAAATCAATGGAAAGAGGGCAAATTTTATTTTCAAAATATTCTTCCATTCGATGAATCGATTGTAAATAAATATCGTTCATCGCTTTCGAGAAAGAAAAAGAAAAAAGTGAAACAATCCTGAATTTCGTTCCGTTTGCAGGGGCGACAAAAAAATTGTGCGGATCGCACCGAATTGTGTTTAAAAATTCACATTTACACAAACATATATACATATATATATATGAATATCCATATATATTTATATATATAATATACATACACCAAACTTCCACTCACGAGTATAGTTTATCTCAAAGATGCATTCCTTATCGAAGACTGTGTCGTGCGTGTAAATGTCCTCTCTTCCCGCTCCTTCAACCGGGACTTTGTACTCAACTATAAGCCGGATGTCAAGTGGACATTTTTCGTCCATTGAGTCATTCTCGCTCATTATATATTCTCCATTTTTCACGATCATCGATTGATCTCGAATATATAAATAGAATATACTCGCAAATATCTTCGATACAAATTATTTCTCTTTTTTCTACCATTTCAATGTTTTTTCAAACGAAAATTCGTTCGTTTGATTTAACGGGCGAAAAACTAAATTATTTTCCGCTCAAATCACTTTACGATATCAACGGATAATTAAAAAAACACACACCCACACACAACATTAGGTAACATCGTCCATATTATTGTTATTATTATTATTATTATTATTATTATATCTTATATATTACCTATATATGTATATATATACTTACGGTACAGAGAGCGAGAGCAGAGTATTATTTTTGTTACGCGATTCTCCATATCGCAGCTGATCTTTAGAGACAAAAGAAAATGGACGAAAAAAATGGATATAAAGTTGTCTAGGAAGTTGGGAGTAAATGAGAAGAATTAGTTGGGGAGATATCGAGGCCGAGAATCTCGAGTTTCGAGAATCTTTTCTTTGTGCTTTCTTTCGTGCAATTGAGATTAGTGGGCCCGAGTTTTTTTTTTAAACGGTGGAATAAACGGAAAGGTAATTGGATGAGAAAAATTGATATAAGGAGGAGATTCTGTTGTTGCAGTTTCTTCTTTTCTTCTCTTTAACCGTTTGTAGCGTGACTCTCTTTGACCTAAACGTCCCGATTATCCTTGAATCGATTGAAACGTTTTCTTAGCTTAGGAATCTCGAGGAGGTGAAATTAATAAATTCGCGAGGGATTACGGAACAGATTAATAGATCGGAGTCGAAAAAACACAGATTACGAGAAAAAACCAAAATCTTAGCGTGTACATATTATGTTAGAGGTTTATGAGCTAAAATATTTTACTCGTAATTCATCTGTTATTATTGTTACGTTTATAAAAACGAAAGAGCGAGAGAGAGAGAGAGAGAGAGAGAGACGTTACCAGGATTCTGGTAATATCGTCGGTAAGAATGACACCACGATATTGCTGGTCATGTACTCGTCTTGTCGTGTACTACTAATTCATACTTAACGCGTTTTTCCACTCCTCGACAGTTTTGTTATGCTCGATTTATTAAGTTTTTTAAAAATAACTATTATTAATATTATTATTATTTTTTACGAAACAAAGGGGAAAATGGAACATTTTATTCTCTTTAAAAAAAAAAGTACACACTTTTTTATCCCAGTCCGAAACGAAACCCACTTTTTTACTCTCGAAAATGACATTTTTGTTTTTGTTTTATCCATTATTTTTTGCTCACAATCCAGTAAAACCTTTTTAGGGCTTCTGCTCTTATGTTTCAATGCAACATAGTTCTCGCTCGGAGATCTGAGATTTCGATGCTTTTGGTCATTGTTTGGGTTTTTAGTCGAACGAGTTTTTATCAATCTTCGGAACCGTCGGCGCCGAGTTTGTTCAGGTTTTTTTTTTCTTTTTTTTTTTACAGTGTCGTCGAAAAATTCAACTTGAAAATTGGAGCAGAATCACGCTATTGGCTGAAACATGTATAAAGAATAATAATTTCATTCGCTCAAATCTCTTTTGAGAAAATATGTTGTTCTTTTATCATTCCCATATATAAAAAAAAATATTTATCAAGTCGATTCGGTGAATTCGTTCGCAGCACCGGCCGAATCGTAAAAGTTTGAAAATTGTTCTCACTAAAGTTTTCAATCGGAATTCATTTTTTCTTCCGGATTTTCGTCCGCGGAGAAAATTATTCTTTTCATTTTTAACAACGTTTGTTAATTTGATTCCTTCAGCTGAATAAATCCCAGTGCTTCGATAGTCGTAAGTGAGGAAACAAGAATTCAGCGAGCAACTGGAGAGAAAAAAATCTTTTTTTCAGTTCGTTTCAATTAATTTCTATGCATCTCGTGCCCTTCAATCCTCTTTCCCCTTTTAGTGTGAATAGTCAGGGACCCGAATGGTCGAAATTTTTCAACACATAGACGTATGGATTTATTTTAATCGGCCGATGTCTTTTGAAGTCGTTGCGACGATTTTTTTTTCAACGATCAATAAAGAATGATGTACGAATCGATAACATATATTTACTTTATTATTTCTTTCTATTGTTGCAAGTGAAAACTCTTATGCGATGGTGGAATATTTCGAAAGTTGTGAAAATTGGCAAAAGTTTACGGGCAATATGAAAAAATGTCTTTTTTCTCTACTATTTCGAGTTGGTTATAAATAAATCTCGACTGGTCTTTGGCATTCCCCCTTAATTCTCGAACTTCTTTCGTCAATTTTCAATCAGATTTTTTGCTCTCTTTTGGTTTTAATGACTCACCAATGTACAATAGTTCGTGTGCAAACATACGAATGACACGCGGATTCAACGAGAACAAAAGATGCATTTTTTTACTCGCCCACCCCCAGATTGTTAGGGAGAGGAGGAATTTTCTTCTTTCTTTATTTTTCATTCGTACAACCGAGACATCGGAGCCAGGGTGCAAATCCCACCTATGCTTTTAGCCCCGCTGCTCTAGAATTTAGGTCATTATAATACTTTCACGTTGTCTATTCTCCAGCTCTCGCTTTATTTCTCTTTTTTTATTTTTTCTCCCTCGTTATTGTACTTGTCAGGAAAAATAACGCATGCGACAAAAAACGTTAATTGTTCTTTCCTAAAGCGCACGCTACTTTTTTTTTTTTCTTACCTTTTGTATTGTCGACCAAATTTTTCTCTCATATTGATCGATCTTTGACTTTGGGAAATTGATTTATTTTATTTTCTTTCAATATTATTCGGCACAACTCCTGGAACAAATACAGACGAGACACGAATGAGCCAGAGAAGGTAACACACATTTTTCTTTCATTGATCCTAACAATGTGATCGAAATTTTTACTATTTTACTGTTATAGCATTCGCAACATGTGTATTGTAAAAATTGCGCATCGTTGTACGAATATATTCGTTGTCTAAAAATAATCGATAAATATTAGGAATAAAAAAAAAAAAACAATAATTCAGTAATGACGACGATACTGAAGGACCTTAATGAAATAAGGAAATAATTGTCTCTGGTATAGATGTAAATTTCTATGATGTATATACGAACGCATACGCTTCAATTGTCTTCGAGACGTTCGACGATCGATGATTGATCGATTGAAAGGTTTTTATTTAGCTAAATAATACAAATTTCGTTTTCTCGTAAAAAAAAAAAAAAGATATTTTTTCTATGAATAGAAAAAAACGTAGAGGATTAATGAATGTGCGAGATCGAATAATAACAAAAGTACTTTTTTTCGTCAGCATTTTCGCAGTGCTTTTCAGAAATTCTTGCGACCAATTTTCATCAGCGTTATTTGAGCGTTTTTAACTTCAGAACGTGAAATTTTGTGCAACATGAGAAGCGCGTGGCTCTTTTTTTTTTTTATTGAAAAATCGTTGAAGTGCTTGCAGTTCATTGAGGGATCTCATCGTATCGAGCTGCAGACCCGCAGCTCGGTTTTATGTCATCGTACATAATTATGCACACGAGGGACGAAACTCTATACACAGTTATTGGCAAATTTTTGTTGCCACACTCGGGGCATCGGAAAAATGCATAATTGATCAGTAGTTTGTTAATTCTTTTTTAATTTCGTTCGATTCGTCCATTTGATTCCGTTGATAATATTTAATTATCCATTTTTTTAGTATCAAGTGAAATCAAATCTCACTCGAGTGGAAAAATTTTGAAAACCTCATAGGCCAATTATTTTTTGACCGTCTTAATGAATTTTTAACGTGGAAGACTATCGTAAAAATTGCTTTAAATTAGCTACAAAGTTTTGCATTAAAAATGGCCAATCACTGGATCGTATCTCCAGGCTCGTCTCATTAAACACCCTCGGGGTTCGAGACCACTCGCTCGGTCAATCACTCAGGCTGAGAGATTGAAGAGTGATTTGAAGCTCATAAAAGGGCTGGTTGATCGAGCGTTTCGTCTGGAGTATCAGGATTATGAAACAAAGTGCGTTCCTCCTAAGGCACGAAGAGACAACCCCGTCGTATCCAGAACTTGACACTTTCCTCTCCAAAATTCACCTTTGATTCCCACGTGACATCAGACAGAACTCGGCACGTTACGAAAGAATCTTCCCAGCAGCCTGAAAGTTCAAAATTCGAGAAGAAACTTAAAAAATGTTGCCAACAAGCGACAAATTAGCAAAAATCAAAACTCTGACAATATTTTCAACTTTACGTATAAATGCTAAATTATTTATATTTCCAATGAATCCACAATATATATTTCCATCAATTTTCTAATGAATTTTGTAAAATCAATTCAATTCGAAATGTGTATTATACGTTTTTAGTCAAATCAGGTCCATCATTTGTCCTTCCCCGAGCAAAATTGACTGAAATTTATTTGTGATTGTAATAGTGAACCGCAATGTTAACAGACCAGAATAAAAGTCCGTCAGTCTGGTGTATTGCAATGAACATTTTTTTTCAATATTCAAATATCCTTCGTCATGCGTGAAGAATTTTGTTGATGTATGTAGCGTAAAATTAAATCTCCACCATAAATTTCCTTAGCAAACACTTCCGGTCTGTCAAAAAAAAAAAAAACGATAAAAAACCGTACAACTATACCGAAAAACCCCGAGAACGAATTCGCGTGGTGCAACGCGTTTCCTCGTAAATCAAATGGCAAAAAGATCCGAAAAGAGCGAAAAAATAATGGATGCATGAAAAAATTGAAAAAAACTTATGAGGTGAATGGAAATTGAAAAACAAAATACTTTCTTAAGGCTGGCAAGTGAAAATCGAAAAAAAACGTCGCGACATTACGCTCTTCCCGTTTGTGTCTTGGCGTTAAACTAAGCACGATATAAATTAATGGATAATATTAAAATAAATAAAATCCACGAAAAAATAAAATAAAATAAAATAAATGACGAATACTAAATGTATTATTTTTCTGCAAAGGTGCGAAGAGGGTGCTGCAAGTTGCATAACTGTTTGTCTGTATCATATAAATGTACACATCGATATTCACGTAATTTTTATATTTTCCAATGAATAATAATAAAAAATAAGAAAAGAAAGAACATATAAGGGATCCCGCAGTAACGATTATCGTGGTAATTATGATAATGCAAATATAAAAATTACGTGATTAGTTATTCGCAAACGAGTGTGTTATAAGGCGTATCCGGAAATTCTTCGTGACTTCCGGTAAACAGCGTCTTGTTCGTGTCACGGTTTTCACCCTGCATTCTCGTATTCGTTTACAATATGCATATTTTATGAGGCAATAACGTGACTATTCTCATTTTTTCTCCTTCTCATATATTATTTTTTTATTTAAATGATCGAGAAGGTGCGTGCTGTGCAAGAAAAAAGACCCCGATTTTCAAGTCGCTATTAAATAAAAACTGACTTGTATAATAATAATAATTAACAGCTAATATCTATAATTATCAATTAAATTTATATTTAGTTTGTTAGGTTGAATTACCATTTTTCTACAATTTCATTAAAATCGACCACTTTTTTAAGCCATCAAATAAAATCTGATAAATATTTTTGTTACATCCCCTATTTTTCAACCCCCTCTCAATACGTAAATCCTATTTATTATCACGCTACACGTGTAATCGTTCTCGTCTCATCTCCTACCGAGAGATAACACGATATATTAAAAATTGATCTGTATGTGTTTGTGCGTGCATGTATGTGTGAATAATTAACTCGAGATGATTAAATCTTAGATAAATAATTAAGTCAACTCTCGAGTCATAGAATCCGAGGTACTCTCCAACGATTCTCTAAGTTCGATCTTGTATATCGAAGAACTTGATCAATAAGCTCTCGAACAAAAACAACAATAATAGTTATGTTAATTATATCGTACATTAAAAACGTAATTACAACAGAATGTCGCTCGTTGATGCTTTATTCGATAACATTTACGTCATCAGTCCTACCTCAATAATTCCAATCTGTCCAAGCCAATCCACCAACTGACGTGAGCACTGAACATATATTTTTCATTGGGACACTCACCGCATTTCAATTAAAATTCTCCTTTGACGCTGATGATTTTCGATCGTTACACAGACGTCGACACACATTTTTCCATGTAGACCGACTAAAAATTATGTGCCCGCTTACTCAATCGGGGAAGAAAAGCAATATCGTTGCAATCTTCCCTCAAATCGGAGCGATGCAGCTCAACTTAGAAAATGACTTTTCATGGACAGTTTATGGAATAGAAAGGAGACGCTGCATCGACGAAAAAAAAAATACAATTCTTTTTACATCACTGAGGCACATGCACACTCAATCCTTCGGAGTGACCAATCGAAGGAATTTTTGTACTATTTCTTTCCCTTTCTTTGATCAACACATATATATATGCTTTTCTGAACTTGTATATCTTCGAAATATCCACGAATTTCCCATTGGGATTAATCCAATCTCGGCGAAAGCGCCTCACTGATGTGTACGTCAGCTCGTAATATCGTAGAAAGCGAATTAGAGAGAGCGAGAGAGAGAGAGAGAGAGGAAGACAGAAAGGAAATTCTGGAAATTCTGGGTCTATCGAGGAATTCCCCGTGTATCTATATCGATGTCGGGGTCAAGCTCTGTAATCGATCGCCCGAAGAATTCGCTACTATTCTCTCGACTTCCGTTTGATAAGTTAAGAGAGTGATCGAGAAAACGACGGAAAGAAAGAGAGAGAGAGAGGGAAAAAAGAAATACAGAATGACAAACCCAAGAGTCATGATGTACGACCGATTTTCAAATACACACACTCACACAAAATTCACGATCGCTCCCCTAATAAATAATCACCAGTTCCGAGATTTAGAAAGGGCAATGAAATAAATCGATATAAAATTCTAGAGAACAGCCACAACTTATACAAGTTTCCGATAGATAGCACGATCGGAATTTTAGCCATGCAGTGACTTATCCAATACTCGATGAAATATTTCAATGTGTCTGGAATAGAGACAATCTATGAGTCATAAATACAGTTGACTCTACACTGGATCGATAGACTACCGCACAATTTTCGATACTTGACTCGCGTCGAAATGTAACGTACGTAATGTGTTTGTGACGAACACCGACATTTCCGGGGTTTATGACGGTCGCAATGACAGCGAACTGTAAATTTCATGATCTCTCAATTGCTCGTATAAATATACCGGAGGCTGTTCGCGTGTCATGTGTTATCGAAAAAGATTCATGATTTAGACCCCTACGGAGAGTTTGCAGTATAAATTGTCGGTAAAAGACATTCGGAACGGAAAGACATTGCACATGAAGCTCATTCTGAAGAGCTATAATTATAAACGTGCAATGGACATTCGTCAAGAAGGTGTCGCGGAACCGATCGTTGTTTTCCGAAATATCGAGTAAACTGATGGAGTGGAGTATCTCATTTTACTAATAATCGGTCAGCGGCGAAGAATGACCGAGCGATTATTTCGAGATGTTTGATAATCAGAATAACCTGAGGCCAACAACGCTGTAGGTCTCACCTGGCATTTGGTAATCGTTGAATTTTAATGCCTACAAAATTTTATGCTTTCCTCTCGAAATTCTCTTTTCCAGTTAACAGCAATTCTAATTTCCTTTATTTTGGTAACGATATTTTTTAGTCTCATGTTAAGTTCGGACGATAACGAAAACGCAGTTCTTAATCGACACGTTCAGGCCATTTCGAAAAATGGAATTCATTCAAGTTCTCATTCGTTATTCTTTTCATGGAGCTGATTGACGTAATGCCAATTATGTACGTTGTCCGGGTGACTAAAAGGTTTTTACAGCTATTACCAGGAACATAATACTCCCTTGTCAAATGAAACGAAATCTGAATGCGTTTGCGAATGTCATACCCTGACAAGCGTGACCGCTATAACGTTGAATATATTGTGCTCGAATCAATTCGGACTCCGCGATTAAATTTGCATCGAATACAATTGGAAGAGAACTTCATTCCCTGCAGAATCCGTTCAATCGTCCAATTTTCAGACACACAAAATTATAAAAATTTCCGAAAATTGAATAAAAAAAAAAAATAATCATTTGCCAGGATGTGATTGAAAGAAAAAATGAGGTACGTGATGCAGATTTCCGTTCTTAGAGCCCTCTTCTGAATAGTGCTCCTGCATAAGAATAATATGTCAAGTTCTTTCAACTTTATCTCGCATAAAGGATACTCAGTCGAACTGAATCCTCTATTACGTTTTTTTATCAGCTTCCCGCATCTTCTCATCCTTCATCATATTTCTTTGAGTCTCCTTTCCCCCTTTTTTCTTTACGATATCTATTCATTTGAATATCTTCTTTTTCCTACTTTGATATCCCTTGCGATATGTAAATCCATAGATTTTCTTCAACTCATATTGCATTTCTTGGACCCTTTTTATTTTTCAGACACTTTCAACTTTTCTATAATTCTCCGGCATCTATTATTCTTTGCAATATTGTCCGTACCTTACTCATACCTATGCCTATTTCGCCCGGATTCGCATTCGATATTTACCGTTGCTATTCCATTGGGGTCACCATTTGGTCACCATTCTCTTCTCGTTCCTTTTATCTCCTGCAATCACAGATCTTCACCGAAACATGGATCTTCTCAGGTCAACGTTTTCGTCTCCATTTCCTGAGTTGAATCAAGGAAATTGGAGATTGTATTAGTTTTTTTGTCAAATCAATGTCCAGTCCTGGATTCGTCAACGAAATTAATCGCTTCAAACGACCTGGAAAATATTCTTCGATATTTGTCATTTCAATTTAATACCAAAAAGATTACTCGAAATAGTGTCATCGGAAAATAATTTTGTCACGCGTTATTCATCTGATGGGATAACGATTTAGTCATGACAGTCTATTATTTTTTATTCCCGTTTGTTACTTTTCGTACTGCCATCCATTAGTCCTGCTCAGCATCGATCACGATGGCTGACCAGTGTCTCATGCATTTCTGAATCGTTGTACGCGGTTATGGCTTTCGGTTCTCATCCGTACTGTCCTCATCGAATATGCGAAAGAGAAACATAATGGTTATAGTTCGAATGGAGAATAAAATGACCGAGAGAGAGGGAGAGAGAGAAAGAGAGAGAGAGTGAGAGGGAGCCTGGGAAAAAGGAGAAAGAATCAAGAGATCGAGTCTCAGTATTCTCTGGTGACCTACCGGCGAACGATAATGTTTCTGGCTCGCCAGGACAGAAATGAAATTCGGGTGATTTAACAGTTCGGATCGTGAGTCTTCTCGTAGAAATCACGAGAAAGAGGAAAAAAGAAAACTCGAACGACGTCGGTAAATCTAGAACGAAAAATGGGATTCTAGAGTGATGCACTATTTATATATAAACGTGTATAAATATATACACTCAAACATACGGGGTGTCTCGAGTTTACGAAGAAATTTGTGACCAAATTTTCATTCTGAAGCAAATTTTTCGAGAATAGATTCGTTCGGCTTTTTATAATGAAACTTTGGTAATTCGTGGTCATCAGTAAAGCACAGAGGAACGAATGTCCGAAGATTCTTCAACAGAAATTCCTTTCGACACGCATTTTCGTTATCATTGGATGATAACAAACGTCATTTTTGTTCAACGAACGATATCGTTATATTTTCGACATTGGCGCAACTGTTTTTATTTTTTATTTAATAGAAATTTAACAGAATTGTCCGATTATTTTTTTCTTGCAAACGTAGAACTTCTGAGCAAAATGAAATGGTGGAACAAACGATAAAGCAGTAAGTTTTATTTTCATTTGTATATTCTGCTCCCTTCAATTGTGCTGAAATCTCGCGAAAATTCCGACGACTCCCCGAATTCGTAACATCCCTATAATTAAAGGTAACTGAGATAACTGTTAGTGTATGCTACCTCGTAATAGCTGCTAAACAAGAAGGAATGTAACGATGATTACTTTGGGAAAGCTGCGTGGTAAACGAGGCAGGGACGGAAAAAAGAAAGTGCTCTCTCGTGGGCTTTTGGAGTACTAACCAAAGATAATCTCCCTTTAGCACAACGTCCCATAATAGTAAGAACAATTTCAAGACTTCGCGTTGGGGGATTCCGGGCACGAGCGTCCCGTTCTCTCATGTAATCCAGGAGGAATTCAATTTTCCTATCTCTCGTCTATATCACATGAGGAAATGACTCAAGAGTCAGGGAGAAACTGACGAGACAGCTCCACAGATCTCAATGTTAATCTGCTTACATTAAGATCAGTTATATTATGGCTAATCAGGGATCGCGGGAAACTCTACTCATGGGGTATCAGCATAATTAACCTCGAGGGCTCAAATTCATGTGACATAAGGTTTCGAGGCAATTTAATGCCAAAGGGAGGAAAAGCGATAAATAAGTCAACAAAGAATGCGCCCAACCGGAATCATATATTTCAAAATATTGAGTTGTATCTGAGATTTCTTCACAGCGTTTCTGTGTTTGTATTTTTTCGAATATTTTACCATTCGATATAGAACATTCCCCGAAAATGGCGAACGTATGGCCAACAGTTTGTCGAAATATCTCAATTATTCAGCAAACGAGATCAGCAGACGATTCAATATCGAAGATCTTTCAATCAGAGCTCATTGGAACGTGATTCGTAAAAGCCCAAAAATCTGAACCTTTCAGAACGTTTTGTGGGTCGGCGGTAAATTGGGATTCCAAAAGGGGATTTAGGTCGACGCAGAGGATATTTTTCGGGCTTTTATCAATATCTCGATTCGGTTAATTCGAGCGAACTGAAATTTCATAAAACGTTACGCACATGAGTTTGGAAAAATTGACGAAAATCTGCAATCCACTGACAACTTTCGGGTCAATGGTCGTCAAGACCCGAACGATAAAAATAACCGTGATGTATCGATGTGTTTCTTCAGAGAGGATTCGAAGCAACAAATCGCCCACGACCCAAAAGAATAAACTATTTCCGATTGATTGTTGGTTTTTTTTTTGGACTTCCATCATACACTTCTGATGACGAAAGTGCGTGAAATTGTTGTTAAACCGTCGACCTGGAGTCGCCCATACATGCAGAGTATATAAGAGAATTGGATACTGCGAAAGTTCTTTTGAATGGACGACAATTGTTTTTGGGAGTGAGAAAGAATGGCAACTTGGAAAGCAATTTGCTAGCATAAGTTTTGGCGAGACGTCCCTTTCGATATGTCTAAAAAGCACGAAGGGCTACTAGCCTGTGTGTGCTACATATGACCTACCGACATAAAAGATGAAAAGGCGCGGGGTTTGACATGCCAACTGTAACAATTTAGGCCCTTTTATTTGTCAGCCTGTTTATGTCTATATCAAGCGAATATATATGCGGCGGAGGGGTTGAGCGCGAGAGAAGGGGAGGGAGAAAGAATTGTCGGTGTGTCGTTTGTTCTCGACTCGAAAAATCATTCCTCTTTATTCCGCCATTCAGCGAGGGTGCAGCTATCAAACTATTTGTCGTCGATCGTTACTGTCGTTTTTACGAGACCACCAAACTTTTATTCGTCAATCAAACTGCAGTAGTTTATTATTATTTGTGTCTACTGTACGACTTGTGTAGAAAACTTTGGAATTCAACTGTCACCGGTGAATACAGTAAAGCTCTGACTGAATTGGGACAGTAGGACACTTTTGCTTTTTGAGATGAAACAGTTCAACTGTTTTCTTCTCTGTTTCATAAAATTTTTCTAATTTTCACATGGAACGAGGAAGTAACATGAACGTAAGGAATGTATCGTGTAGCAAATCGAAAAAAAACTGGGGCGTATTTCGTACAAGTGTCATTTGTCATTTGTGATGAGTTCTGCGTTGCAGGATACCGCGATGTTTTTCCCGGATTCATGGGGTAGTTTGTTCGGAGGCAGAAAGGAAGAGAGAGAGAGAGAGAGAGAGCTGGAAAATGAAAGCCACACGAATTTGTACACAGAAACGTTGGAGGCCCTTGTCTCTCGTGTTAGGTCGGCAAAAATTTGATAACCGATATGCCGCAGGTTGACGGTATCTCCTGATGAGCCCTTGTTCCTCATTCCTCATGTTTTCTTAAAACGTTGTACAAAGCTGAAGCTTCATCCTCCAGAAACTAATTTAACACATAGCAAAAGGAGCAAAAAAGTGTGGGATTTATTTTTGAACTTGGTTGAATAAAGCTTCGGGCTAATCACTGTTATTCGCTTATTCGTAGCTCAAATAAGTTAAGCCTTCATAAGCCGCTCTCCAACATGAATATCGGCCATTAAAAAATGAAGGTAAAACTAGTAAGGTTCAACTCCCTCAGGAGGAAAACATCCCGGCGTACACTTTTATCCCCGGGTCGATCAGAGAGTTTGAGAAAAAGCTTTCTCAAGACGAAGTGCCCGGTTGTTCGATCATTTTCCTCCCCTGGATGGGTCCACCGAGTAACTTGGCGAGGTCAGGTTCACCCAGGCTTGCCTCACTTCCCTCAACAGCCTCGATATACATCGGTATACCGTTTGATACAAAGAAAGAGATAAAAACATCAGGCGACGAAAATGATAAAAAAGGGATGGAAAAAAATATTACAATGCAACGAATGGGAAGAGTTGAAGGCAGAAAAGATAAGGTAGACGTCTAAAGCACATATGTATAGCTGGAATGATAACGCCTGGTAGAACCTTTACACGTTTTGGGCCGTTTTGTTTTCTACCCTCAAACGGAGACACCCTTCCGAAAGCAAAACCCGACCTTGTTCTTATTTTTCAATCCACCGCAGTATTTGTCCACGTATATACATACTAATACATATGAACAAATATATGTTCATGAAGTTGTACATAAATATAAGAATATCGTATGCAAAAGAGGGAAAATCGGTGCTCCTCGCCATAGAAAATCTTTTTCGTGACGTGTAAAAATATTCCAACATTTTTTGTCCTCCCCCTCTCTCAACTCTGCCAACCTCTTTTTTTACCCCCCTATCGGCCTCGTTTATACTGAAAATCTGGAATCGATCGGAACGCTCGTCCTCACTAGGGGTGTTGGGAATGCAAGGGTGAAAGAGCAGAAGAGAGAGAGAGAGAGAGAGAGAGAGAGAGAGAGAGAGAGAGAAAGACAGCGTTTGCGCGGAACGTAGACGTCGACGCAGACGCCGCGGCTGGACGCCAGGTCGATAGTCAAGCCCTGGTTAAACTCCCCGAGCGAACTTCACCAATGTGCTCGCTGCTTCTCTGCACCCCTGTTCTGGAACCTGAAACGCGTGTAAGAGGGATGGGTCACGAATCTCTGTAGAAATAGAACGACACTATGATAAATATATACATATATATAGAAATATATTTCTATACCGCACTCCACCAACAGTTCCCCAAACTTTGTTGTGCACGTGCAACTATCGAGGATACGCCCTTTTGCATTTCAATACACACAGAAAACACACTCACATTACATTTACAAAGTACACATTACATTAACCTTTCGTGTATACGAGGATGGATCTCCCAAGCCCCTGTGAGACTTTTAACTCCCTGGCATAGCTATCGGTTTTTATTTAAATCCTTGCATCTGAAACACGATGCAAGTTGTTTTTTTTTTTCTCCTCTTCGTGTTTATATGAGTGCAGAACTGTTGGAGCTCCAGTTGCAAAGAAGAAACAAAAAAATTTCAAATACGAAATCATCGGGCCCTTGTTCGAGGTGCACGGGTCTCCTAGACCCAGTCTCGGCACTCGAGACTATACATGTTTATATGCATGGAATCTTAAACGAAAAAATTTGTATGAAATAGTTTTTTCCCCAATTTTACGATTTTATTATTACATTTTTTCCTTTACCATCGGACTATTTGAATCTTTTGATTAAAAATGAAAATTGCAGCAAGGAACTCGAAGCACACTATGAAATTTAATGCCAGAGTGACTATAGCACGTTATTCTGACGTTTATATTGTATATAAGGAAAATACGGTAATGTGTTGAGTTGAAGAAAAGGATAAAGAAGCAGAAGGAGGCAGTTTCGAGAAACGTGGGAAGCACAAGATGACGAGTTAGATAGAGAGATTTTCAACAATGCTTCGTCCTCCTCTCTTCAAGCCCATTCGAAGGACGCCGGTCGTTGCGTCGACGAATTAATTACGTGAGCGATCCGCAGGTCTCTCGTTTAATGATGCTTCCGTAGTGGCAAAATCAGGTCGGCGATGACAACGACTTTTACTCCATACACCGCTATATACATGTGTATACGTAAATATGTATATGTGAGTAAATGCCTGGACTACATCTCGATAATTCCAGTGCAGGAAGAGAGTTCGTCGGGGCTAGTGAGGATAATTTCCTCAGAGAAGCTTAGCTACACCGGAAACTGTGCGACTTCTGGTTATCAGGATCAACTCAATAGAATTCCAAGTACGGTCGATGGATATCACGTGAATTAATAATCATTTTTTTCCTTTTACCGAGAGTTTCTCGTCCATGAGTTAAAATATTTACGCACTAAATCAATTTACCCACAGCTCATATTTGAGATTGATATGATCGCATTTTGGGGGAGCGTTATAAGAGAAGCAGAACATTTTATGAGAACTCTGTTAATTAACAGTCATTAATTTTCTTTTTATTAAAAGAAAATTACTTTATCGTGTTATTCAGAATATGTTTCTGTATAGTTCCGACATATTTTTACTCTTTAAACATAATTCCTCTATGCCCAACAATTATCGTTGGATTCTTCGGAATTTTCACTCCAAGATACTCCGATTGTGGAATACTTTCGGCTCAAGAGTCGCTCTAGTGGCTCGACGCCAAATATTACGAAAAAACGACAGCCCGAGCCCTGTCGCACTCTTGAATATATTTTTATTTATACAAGAGTTCGGACATACCAAATCCCAAATCGTTCTAGTGCGGCTGACATGTGCGGCTCGATAGAAGCGTATTTATTTCCGGTCAATACGATGTATTTATCTTTCGTGTTTGTTGTTCCCTGAAAAATGATTTATCGATGGGATGTAATTATCAATGATTAACTATTAATTTTTCGATTAAGCGTATCGAGATATTTCAACTGTTTGCTATTGCTGACTGACGTAACATGTTTTATTAAGGTCTGCACGAAATTAATGACGAAATCGAAAGAGCACAAAAAACTGAATAACAAATGAGAGTCATTGTATAAAACTTGACATAACAAAAAAGTGTAAATTTATTTGAATTGATTATTATAGTTTTGCAAACAAACACGCCCATTCCTGGGACGCTAACAGGATTAAAAAAACTCGGTCGAATGCCCGAGCAGCTCATTCAATATTTTTATGTAACCACAGTGATTACTCAGAGCTAGTTAAGGGGAGGAGAGATTCTTGTTGAGGGAGAAAGCGAGAATGAGAGCGTGAGAGGGAGAGAAAATAAGGCATCAAGACGAGCCCGAGGCTACTGAACACTCATAGTGAGCAAACTAAACTCAATTTTACTAACGTGATGTACCTTCTCCTTCTCACTCTTATCACTCGTATTCCATCGAAGCCTCTCGTTTGAAGAGTTTAAGTGCATTTTTTCCTTTAAAATGAAATCACAAAATGGCAAGAATTTAAAGATTTTTCTGCTTCCTTCGCTCATAATCCTATTTTTATTCTTGTTTTTCACATTTCTCTGTAATTCCCAGATAGAAATTGTGAATAAAGGATGGCGAAAGTTTTTTCAAACTTGTCCCGCGTAGTTAAATTCAAGGGTTAAGAAAATCAGGATTTTTCTCGTGTCTTTTGCCGAAGTAATCCTGCCCAATCTACCGAGATTGAAAACAGGGTCGAAGTCCAAATCGACAGCAAAGGGATCGACCGGCGATTGGAAAAGCTGCCCCTATTCCTTTCGCCTTCATTATTTGTAAATAAATCAACGACTCTTATGAAATGAATATTAGCAGGAACTTTCGTACCTCAAAATAATTAACCTGCTCGTTCGTGAAAATTATTTAACGAGTTGGACCAATCGACTGTCACGGTTATTATTATTTATCGAATGGAGCAACGTTATCAACCAAAACTCATTGCATCGGCATATTAATAAATTCGGTAGTGCCATTTGCAACATTGATGAGGTTGAACATGTTGCCTAATTATGCATAATATTAATATCATTGATGGTTTTCGATCGAGACTTGAAATTTGTAGATTAATTTTTAAATTGTCAATATAAGCAATGCGCGTCCACAATTCACAAAAGTTCGAACTCCATTAAGATAATTCAGAGATTCGTAAACTCGGAGAAAATGGTTCGCGTGCTTTGTAAATATTCTATGAAATAAATCTGAGAAAATTATTGGAAAAATTCTAAGAAGTTGAGGGAAATGTTGAAATGAAATACGCAAAGCAAATACACTCTCACGCGTGGATCTGTGTGTTGGTGTTTGTGGATTTCGTGTGTGCAAGAAGAAAATGGTCAGAGATTCCGCAATTTCATTTTACGTGTAACTCTAGCCAATTTCTGAACGCCCGATTACGTCCACCTGCAGACGACAGTCATATAATTTTTATGAATTCCATCCCCTTTCGCGAATCACCCCCAGCCTCGTATACTTTCAGCTTTTCTTCGTAAAATTGGCACACTTCCTTCGTTCGTGAAGATTATCAATCTTGGCACTAACGAGTCGAAGAAAAATTCTACCAGTTGAATGAAAAAATTTGATGAAAAATTATTCGTCCTCGAAAAATCAGCAAACCAGATTAACGTCGAGGAAATTCCAGGTCATAACTAGGGAAGCATCAATCACAATAATTGTCGTTGACACACATTGAAAAAAATGAATCGACAAATTTTTAGCTACGAAATTTTGATTTTCATCATTTCTATTGATTATGTGAGCGGTCACGTCGTCGTTTAATCAACATTCATGAATCTATTTTAAAAAACCAATCAGGTCACCAATATATGTGGATGAGAAAAAAAAAAAAGGTTTTATAAAAAAAAGGCTTCGTATATCACACGAATGAACGAGAATCTCATCGCTTCCAGTCAGTAAAGTTCTTCTCTAGTTCACTTCTTCTCTCCCTATCTTTCTTCCTCCCTCTCTTTCCACATCCTTCTTTTTCTCACCAACTTGGTAGATTCTTTGCACCCTTGGAGCGTACGTGATCGTCGTCGCGTCGTGTGCGCGCGGTTTGTTTACGAGGTGACGAGCATCGAAGCGATTTTCATCGAGAGAGCAAGAGAGGGAGAGAAAGAACGAGGGGGGCATAGGAACTTTCCTCAATATATAACCCACACTTACATTAACTCATATATCGACAGAGCTAGCGACGACAACGTCATAGACACACAAATGTATCCTACAGAAGAGGCAGAGTTGTTTGTCAGGAGGCGAGTTATTGACCACCGGTGTTTCAGTCTATCACATAACCTCGAGTATGGGAGGTTACTATTTTCGAGATGTTTCACATCGTTAGTTATAATTTGTCCAACGTTTTGAGAGCCTCAAATAAGACGTGGACGAATAACGAAGTGTATTTCGAGAAATTTCGGGAAAATAGAGTCGTCAATACTTTTAGTACCATGGAATATGAAGCTTGATTCGAATTAGACGAAAAACTATTTACGTCGTGTCATGTCATATGAAATAATAATTGGTTCAGCGTAACAATTTCCGTCGACGTAACAATAAAGAGGTTTGATGGAAATCTGGGCTCGTTAAATCGGATTGCAGGGCCAATTCTCTATATGTATTGATTGAACACGAGCATGTTTGTAATCCGTGAGTTCTAAAATATTGATAGATTGCCAAATGATTTTTGCTTCGTCGAGTCTAACGTGGAAACTGCGGGGGAACGAATGTGCCGTTTGCAATAAAACAAGTATTTTAGCACGCGGATATTGATCGACATTAGAAGCTTTTAAAGCTACTGCGGGGGAAAAGCATAAATATTTGAAAGGTTCATCGATAAATAACATTGAGGAATGGATAGTTTATTTAAATAGGGATGAATATGTGGAAGAAAGATCGAAGCATGGAGACTTTGAGTAAATGGAAAAAGTCAGATGTCAACTTATGGTCGAATAGACATTCGGGTGCATGGGGGTTGAAGAGGATTACGTGCGTCTTCACGCTGAAGACTGGACAGAGAAGGAGAGAGAGGTGGATGGAGAGGGTGAGAAAGACACGCAACCTCCCGAGTTAACGTCCGAGGAACATAAATATCGTCCTGGAAGCAGGACGTTGAACGTCCAGAAGCCGTTGCTGCACATCTGGCGCTGTCGCCATGAATATAACCCGCTTCTGCCCGTTCCTTCTCCCATTCCTCTGTCTCTCCTCATCCTTAGTGATTTCATCCTTTATCGCCCATTCTCCAAAGTCTATTCTTCTCTCCTTCTAGCCTCCTCTCCTCCCCTGCCTCCTCCGCCTCTTCATCCCCCCCTCTCTACGTTCGCTTGTCCTCTCTCATCCGAGTACAAGAGACCTGAGAAAGTTTCATCCTGTTTTGCACCGAGGGGGTAGTTCGGTTACGTGGAGAACGATGGTGCAGCAAGCGTGAGTGGCGGCAAGAGGGTTGAAGTAGTAGGAGAAAGGGATGGTGAAGCTGCTGTCGTGTCGCATGGTCTATCCAGTCACTAGCTTCGGACAAGGGTTCCTCGAGCCTTGCCAGACTACAAAGCCGCTAGCAAAAGCCAGCGAGAGGGGGTGACTAACACATGAAGAGAGAAAGCGCGGGAGTGAGACAGTGAGGAACTCAGTTTTAGGTGTTCTCGTGCTATTCTGCAGGAAAGTTCAGCATGGACTAACTACTAACCGACTAGAGCCGAGAACTCTGCCATACCTATCCCACTTAACGTACTAACAACCCAACGATCCTCGAATCATATATTCATTGATAAGTTATCCCATGTTTTACATAATCCTCTGTATTTATTGCATTATCACGCGAGCCATATATAAATTGTCATTCATCTTTACAATCCCGATGATCCGGGGCTTGTCGTTTCCGACTATTTCAGATTCTTCCACTTTGCGAAATACTGGCAAAGCAAAAATACGCACTTTGCATTGAAAAAATGATTTTTTTCAATGTACAAGGATTTGTTACCTGCTAATAAATGTTAAGCTGGATACGGTGAAATAAATGTTTTTTAACGGTTAATGAATCATCTATTGAGCCTCTCGATTTTGTCTAAAATAAACATTTGTTAATAGTTAATAAATTAATGAATGGATTTCTTTGTTATAAATAAAATGTTTTCTCAGTGGTCGTCAATTTATTTATTAAAGTGTTTTCGCACGCGAGCAGAGGTGCCAATATGGGGCAGAATTCATCTCGAATTTCTCTGTCTAAAAGATTCGGTTCTGTCATCAATTATCATAGGGAATCGTTCAAGATGTATAGTGTTAATTGTTTCTGTCGGGTGTATTTTCCCTGACAATTTATTCTGATGTAATTACCTCAATTCCTGGTCCCGGGTGAAGGAAAGTTTGTGAAAGGCGGATCTCTCGACCCGTCGAGTGAAAATATCATGATCACTGATGTATTTGGCCTATAAAATATCGCGGCAAAACGAGCTGCGAGGAAAAAAGCCCCGAGTTTCGCATCTACCCCAATTTTTCTTCATGCCCGATAAAAGTATTTACGACGCTCATTTATTGAGTCCATTTGCCGGATTGATTTATTGCAGCGATGAAATTTGAGTGCGTTGGCACGTTAATGGATCATTGTGTTATGGACCCTCGCGGTAAATACTCAGCATGGCCTACATAATACACGCATATATGGATATTCGCAATATGCTCATTCATCCATCTATCCATTTGGGGATTCCTTGGACCTTCCGATCGCACACGCAGGGTCATAGATCCGCATCGTTGTCACGTGACTCGAATGCCCATTGCTCTGTTTCGTTCGTACCGTCTTGTTCTACTGATTCTCACTCTCTCTCCCTCTATCCATTTCTCTTTCTCTCCATCTATTTCTCTCTCCATTGCTCTTGTCTTTCTCTCTCTCTCTCTCTCACACACACATACACACACACTCACGAGCTCTCCTTCTCCCTTTGTCTTTCTCTCTTTATCGTTGAATCTCCGGGGGATGAAGAAACGACCCCCTATAACTTGTACTTATCGTACGTGTTTACGACGATACCGTAGGGCCATATACGATTATTGAGGAACATTATGAGAACGTGGCTAAATTTTTTGTACGGCAACGACTATAAACTAAGCTCCTTTACGAAATGGATAAAAATTGCGACCCAAAACTACGTACTTATTGTTTTCACACATTCTTTTTTCGGTCAAATGAATTTTCAGGATTTTCAGTTCAACTGGATCATCGTATCACAATTTTACTCGCGAACATAAAGGAAATGTTTTTTCAAACAACTATAGGAGAAAAAAAATTGAAAAGTTTTTCATTTTGAAGTTATTTGATAACGTAAAACAATTTACAAATACACGCCGTCCTCTTCCCTGAGTAATGCTCAATTTTTAATAAAAGACCTTCCGATGTGACAGCTTAACAAAAGAAATATCGAAGTCTTTACAAAGTCCCTGAAAATAAAATGTATCAATTGTGAATAGCGAAATCGTGACATTTTTTAATTTCATCTGGCTCTCGGAATAAGTCAATTTTTTTCTCGTCCCAAGAGAAGTCTCTATTGTTTTTCACTTCAATCTCTGGTTCTTCTCGATCTTGAAGGTTACTCTCGAAACAAAACGTTTATGGGCCGAGGTCTCATTTCACCGAGTAAATTTGCTTCAACAATTCTCTCGCCTTTTCCCTTCTCGTCGAAAGAGGAAACTTTTGTTCAACAATGTGGCTGGATAGATTAATTTATCTGTAGGAAAAGCATAAAACCAGAGTTTCAAATAGACTGAGAAGATACATAGATATACGAAAAATTGTAGATACAGTTTATGTTTGAATGAGTATGTATACAATAAATAAATAAAAAAGTTGAGAGATTGAGAACGACAAATTGCTATGCTTCTTCTTTGGTTAAATATACCGTTTCGCAATGTGAAATTTCATTTATTAATTTCCTCCTGTAGCTTCGAACGCCTTCCTCAACTTTTCCTACCTTCTCGAGAAAACTACCCCGTGCTATCTTTATTTTCTTTCTCTCTCAATTTCTTTCTCGACGTCTGACTTTTGCCCTCCACCCTTTCCACTTTTGCCTCTTATATATTTCGCTAGTTGCACAAGGGTAGTCGGTTGGACGAACTTCTTATTCTTTCTCTCTTTTTCTGCTTCTCGCTGCCTCCTTAGCTTTCTCGCTCTCGCCCCCTCTACCTCAGTCCTGCTCACACCGCTCTCAGTTTTGAGAATATATACGCGTAGTTATCTCTTCGGGGTTGTAGCAGCGTGAGCGGCTAGGCAACCAGCCAGTACAAGCCAAAAGCTTCTCTCCAGTCGGCTTCTCGCACTCTCTCCCCTCCATCCATCCCCCCTGGCATCTCGGAGGGTGACGGACCCGGTGAAGCCAGCCACAAACTAATTACGACCCCGGGCGCCCGTCGAGAGTGCAACGCCGCGAGGGAGTCGGCCAGAGACCGAAAAGATAGAACAAGAGAGATATAAATAGCGACAGAGAAAGAGAGAGACAGACAGAGAGGGAGAGAGAAATAAGAAGAGGCAGCGAGAAGCATGGAGAAGGAATAAAATAGAGGGTGTGAGTTTTTAGGTTGAAAAACGCGAAAGGGGTACGAAGCCGCAAAATAGCTAAAGAATGAGGACTGATGAAAAGAGATCAGATGATAAATAAACATAACGCTTCGAATGAACAAATACGAGAAATAAAAAAAGATTTTTAAAAAAAAAAGCAACAAAGGAGGAGAAAAAAAGTCTCAATGAGATATGAACTCTGCGAATATGGAACAGAATAATCGAACGTACTCAACTCGACTGAACGGGTTCAATGTAAAGCTCAAGATGAGCTAGACAGGAAGAAAAAAAGGAAGAATAAACATGAGAGGGTGCGTTAAAATAGAAGGTGAAAAAAATTAAGTAAAAGATGTAATGGTTAGACGGGTAGACAAAAAGGTTGTTGGAATAACATGAAAAAAGTATGAAGAAGGAGAAAAAGCAAGTACGAGGACAATGCTTAGTTTTGTGAGAAAAAGTGAAACATTCGCTGGCAAAGATTCTCGAATCACCGGAAAACAGGCGCCTCTTTTTTCTTCAATGAATATATGTCCCAAATACATATGTATATAGAGATAAACTGCAGAAACTACTTGTATATATAATATATACGCGTCTATATGTACAATTTTTTACATTTCTCAAGCAAACGAAAATAGAGACATAGATTGCTACGTCATTGCGTTTCTTTTTCGTATCGTACAAATAACGAGACATCGGTAAAAGAGAAAAAGCAGTCGGTGGGGGAGATTTATACGATAAGAATTACAATCAAGACAGAGCCAAAAACGCGTCACGCACACAGCTTTCATCATAAAGATGATTAATAGTCCGATTAAATCTTATGTACATTCATATTCGTTGACTTTACATCTCCAACATCAACATCGGTTTGTTGAAAATAGATTAATAATGATTTTCACGTTTTGTGGTAATATTCAGAGAACTTGGAACATCGAGTTTGCCACAAAACAAAGCGCATCGTCTTGTTATCGATGCTTCGCCAAACTATAAATGGATTTTAGCTCTTGCCTCTATCAGATACAACGCCATTAAGCGTTCTCACATTGACTCTGTATTCAGAATGAAATGTTCTGTATCTCTTCGGTCTCGAAACACGCTAACAACCTTTCTTCCTTCTCTATAGACGTACTCATATCCCTCTTTCCTTGTTTACTCTCCATCTCGAAATAGTATTCTCCTTCTATCTCGCCTCTATTGACTGTCCTTAAGTAGTTACATGAAAATTGCTAGATATCCTTGCAATCGCCTCTGCACACAAGAAGCAAGAAGGATAGATGACACTAATTCATCGCTCTTTGTACAACCTGCCAACAACCTATCACACGAAATTATCGAGCACATTCCATGATTGAATGCTTGTTGAAACTGATTGATTCCCCATATTGGAAACTACTTTGAAACAAAATACAAGTGATGAGCATTTTCCTGGATGGTGGTTCGATTGAATACGTGAAAAAGTGTTTACCTCGTCGAGCATAGAATTCAATGATGCTCAATTCGGTACGCATTCGTTGGATAAAAAAAACATCCAGCTCTTTTGGTCAAAACTTTCCATAACCTACCGGCAACATTATTTGATTTTCGAGCGAAAAAATCTGATATGTAGAGTTTATTGAAGCCCAACGATTAATCGAGGAATTCGCGAAACTCTATTCCGCTGCGAGCGCAACAAAAATTTTTGTTAATCACAAAAAGAATGCAGCGAGGAAAATTAATAAAATAAAATTCGCTGCAATTGAATGTTCTGGAATAAAACTTTCCTCTATTGCTTGTTTTCATTCTCTCGTCTTTTTGAGACTCTTTTTCCTCTGCCTGTCATTCTATTGAGAGTATCCACAGCGCTTAATTAAATTGCTCGTGCTCGTGGTGATTAATAATCCTGCCGATATGTGGAATGGATAACAAAGTTTGAAATAGAAATCAGCGGAATGCATCGAATACTGTGTTATAGAAATAACTCACAACCATTGAATTTTTAATCATAAGAGATATGTCGCGTTACCTGTCAGCCAAGATGCAAATAGAATGATAAGAAAATTGTCATTAAATCAATAAGTGCAGAAGTGAAAAATGAAATCCTGAAAATGAGAAATAAAAAGTCGTATCGTCAATCATATAGCAATCTGAATCCCATTTACTTCCAAAAGAAATTCAAACCAAAAACGTCATCAATGTGATTTTATTCTGGAACGGTCAATCGAGTGGAAGAATTTTCCGAATTTGCCGGTGCTACTGCGTCGGAGGTCAAACGAGAAGAATTTAAATCGTCGAAAGGGTTATAATGTTCGAAGAAGTACGAGAAAAAGAGGGAGAGATAGAAAGCAGAGTAGGGAAAGAAAGTGAGAGGCGACTCCCACGCAAGAACGACGAAACAGTCGTGAAGGGCTGAAAAAAATTCGACAGACGTTCCCGGCCGAGGATTCTCGGTGTGACGGTTAATTTATTTTCTAGCTTCGAGAGAAAAGCCAGAATAAGCAAAAAGGAAGAGAAGGGAGAGAGAGAGAGAGAGAGAGAGAGGGAGAGAAATAGAGGAAAAGACTGAGAGGAATGGAGATACGGGCGAGTGAAAAAATATATATGGGAGCTTTTGTGTGTACGTTGAAATAAGCCGAGAGATACGTGAACGTGGCACAAAGAAGGGAGAGAAAAAAATGTAGGGCTATACATATGTACGTATAGATGGCAAGAGGCCTGAGAAAAGAGTGGCACAAAACAGACGTTGTTACAATACGTATATACACAAACTATGAGAATACAAGGATTCGTAGGAGGAGGAGAGAAAAATGAGTTTTCGTAGAGTGTCAGGACTTTTGTGCTCTCAACCAGTTACAGCAGAATCGTACCAAAGTTTTCTCTCTTTTTCTCTGCCTCTCTTTCTTCTTCTTCTTCTTCTCCTGTCTCGATGTGCAGTAACCTGGTGAAACATGGAGTTGAGGCAAAATGCGACGAGCCAACGAGCTTTATCTCGTTCTATCTTCCTTTTCCCTTTTCTCCCTGTCTCAAACACCCTCGAGGGGATTCGCAGGATATACTCTGTTTAATAAGTGTTATTATCCGAAAGCCTTGTCTCATAGCGATCATCCCTAAACGACACACATTGTGTGCTTGTTCTTTAAAGCAAAAAATGTACTCCTTGTACAGAAGAGAAGAATGAATAACGTACGTTCTTCATTTATTACGACAGATAACACGAGGAGAATATGAAGTGGCCGAGTATACATGAAAATTTGACCTCCCTAATGAGTAGCATTCCAAATTCCGAACCTCCGAAATAATACAGAGCTACGAGAAGTTGAAAAATGATCTTGATAGCGTATCTAGGTCACTGCAAAGGACCTGTGCAATCAAAAAATATCTAAAAAACATAGAATTTTTTTCCAGGCTGTTATAAAAAATTGAGGCTTGACCCTTCGAGCCAATGGAATGTATTTTAGCCCATCTTTTTTTAACTTTTCAGTTTTTCGATTATTAAACTACTATTCCGAGAGCAAATGGAAGGTTTCTTCGTTCTCCATAAATCTCTGGGACATTAATGAATGTAAAAGGAATATCATCCAGTCGTTATTCGTTCATTCCACAACCTTCACTCATGAATAAATACCTAAACTTTGTGCTCTTTCGTAAAACAATTAATATTTAACCAAACTACGATAAAAATAAAAATAGCTACTTTCCCACCAATTCACCATGTCCTAAAGAATTTTCGTGAACTTCCTGAGAACATTACAGACAGAGAAACAAATAATTACGAGTTCAGACTCTTGAGCAACGAACCCATAAATCCCAGGATACAAAATTCCAAGCAAACTA
Organism: Campopleginae sp. 14b; assembly: GCA_030522525.1. Classification (NCBI taxonomy): domain Eukaryota; kingdom Metazoa; phylum Arthropoda; class Insecta; order Hymenoptera; family Ichneumonidae; species Campopleginae sp. 14b. Next base: position 118,695 of record JAPYYS010000507.1, on the reverse strand, counting down.
CGTACGTAAGAAGAAATATACAGCTTGAGAAGAGTTCAGGGAATTGAGTTGAAGTTGATAAGGAGTTCCAAAGTCCTGCGGCTTATTAGAAGTTTTTGTCGGCTCAATTTTGTCTCGGTGTTTTAAAAACTGTAGAACTACGAGGACTTTGCGACAGGACAACGAAATTACAATCTTCACAAAAGCGTTCCTGTAATGTGAGACATATGGGATATGTCTCATCATTAATGATTCACAATAGTCTCGACGATGACAGCAGTGTTGACGTGTCTGTCGATGCCGAAAAAATCATCAAATACTGTGACTTCGCACGAGGCCAACAAGAGCGATGCCTGAAAATAGTTAAATCAGATTATTGAACCGGTGCGAAAAAAGCGTTGAAGTGAAATCGCGTCAATTGGTTTACTTATAGTTAACAGCAGGGATTGTCGCCGGACTCTCGAATGGGGTTTTTTCGTTAACTCAAATATTCTGTTGCTCGAGCCATTTCCGAAAAGAATAATATATCATTATTATGGTTATTATTTTCACTCCGTTAGAAATGAAAAAAAAATGGTGGGTTTCTCGATTTTTATTGGCGACAAATTGCCAAATAATATAGCAATCAAGGCGCACCTACATGGTTAGGGAAAATTTGGGTCTCTGCGGGCTGCCTTATGGCTGTGAAGATAACGAGTAAAGCACACATGGCACACGTAGTTATGTGGCAAATTTACGATAGTAATAAATGAATACACAAGAGGGTGGATTCGGCCTCGCTCTTCATTCCTTGTTCCACTTATTTCTATACTGATGAATATTCCTGCGCGTCTATATATGCACACGAACGCGTAGCTTAGTCACTTTTCTCGGTGACAAACGAGCCCTGGTGTTGAACGAGTCGTTTTGTACACTCGATCACGTAAATATATACAGAAGTACAATTTTCACGTATCAGTGCACGCGACTCTGTGAACACGAGTATTTTTTTAACCCGCAACATATCGATATTTCCAGCAGATTGTCATTCAAAAATATTCTTCATATTAACATTCAATAGCATGCACAATGCTAAAGTCGATTTGTGCGAGCTTGCATTAAAATATTTGCCTTCGAGGTGGGTGAGAAAAACGCGCAAGCGACAAAAATGAGAAAATGTATCAGATTTTATGGAATTTTTATTGGTCCCTCAAATTTAATTACAACGTTACAGACCCAGTGAATTCTCAAGACGGGTAAGAATGCATTTCTGTAATAGCGAGTCGTGCTCAGTTCGGAGTTTTCCGACAATTCAGACTCGTGAAACTATTTTCGGTATGAAGATTAAAAAATTGACGGAATAATAAATGAAACATTCAGCAATTAATAATTGACAGAGTATCGGGAAATCGAAGAATTCCAATAGCGCTGGAACTCTCGAATAATGGCAAAATGAAGAAGGAAGAAAAAGCACAAAACGAGCATCTAGGAGGACATTTCAAGAGAGACAGCGAGAAAGAGAAAGAGAGAGCGGGAGAGAGAGAGGAAAGCTCACGAACGTTATGGATAATTGGCCAGTATAGGAACACACCGTCCGGAATATACGCGGTGCGAGTCGACGGGGATTGCGTCAGAGAACTGCTGGCCCAATTTCTCGAAAGAGATCGATGAGGAATGGGAGAGTTGAATAAGTATATATACATAGCCGTTTCGGAGGAGAGTGGAGGATAGAGAGAAAGAGACAGGAAAAAAGAGAGATAAATCGGAAGTGTTGGAGCAAAAGACGAAGAAATGTGTGGGCTAAATAAGGGATGGAAAAAAGCACGTAGACCGGAAGAACTCTTCGGCAAAATTACCGAGCTCCGGTGAGATTTCAGCAAAGCTTACATACACAAACACACACGCACACACACACATAGCTCGATAAATATAGAACGAAAGCTTCGAAGTATGATCGTTGAGTGAGGAAGCTTCAGCTACTTTGTCGATGAGGAAAACTGCACAGAGAACAAGGAAAAAAGTCGGAGAGTTGCGGAGCAAAATCCACGAGATATTTGACGATGATACTCGGACCGACGGTGAAATGAAAGTGGCTGAATGTTAAAACGGAAACGATGATGTTGCTTCATTTTTCGACAGGTAAAGACTGTGCGAGTTAGATCGACGAGTTTTTTTTTTTTTTTAGATCTCGTTTTTTTCTTAATAAATCTGTTATCGAATATTATATGACAATTCCAATTTCCTGCTCTATTTGCAGCTTCAGTTGACTGAGTGGAAACTGCGTTGTTGATAATCGGTTGGAAGATTCATTCGGCGCGAATGGGTTCGCGAACGTGCGATCAAAGATCAATAGAAACTTTTTGCAAAAATTCGGCCAAATTCTCGAGAAGATTCCAAACTTGTTAGACAACGTAAATACTACCTTTGTCTCCATGAATAATGTTTTTTTCTTTCAGCCACAAATACTGCTCAGTCTTGTGCTATTAATCAGACATGAGTCTCGTAAAGCTTCCCAAACTGCTGCTCTGTATATTAGATAAGTCTGAGATCGTGAGCCCCGAGTCCCGTTCCACCTCACAGATCAACGAGCTTCGCGATATGTGTAGAGGGCGTTTTCCTTATCATCAACTCAACGAAATGACTGCGCGATCGTTATCCTACCCCTCCGTGAAAGCTTCAAAATCAGAGGCGTGATTCAACGACAACCAAGAATAGAGCATAGAGATAATAATAGAAAAAATCATAAAAAACTAAACAAAAACTCACGAGTGGTTTTCATTGCCATATAGAGTAGTAGATTGATTAAGAGAGAGTCACGAATTGAGCTGAGAATCTTTACTGGAGTTGCCAATTACTATTGCGTGAAGTTTCTACAAATAGTTTTTGTCATCGCTGCAGAAAAACGAGAAAAGTAGAATTTTTCCGCGTACGCGAGTCCCTCAAATTTTTGCATACATTGACAATTAAAGGGGCAGACTGGCGAAACAAATTTGCGTTGAAATTGACACCAAAATTATTGTGATCCGTATTTCAATAATTTCTGGGCTTTCCGACAGTTTCGAGTTCAAATAATTCGTTAATCATGAGTCTTATTCACCGCGTTTGTGTGAGATGTCTACGAACTTAATTCCTTGTAAAAGTATATAAGACGGCTTGAAAACTTAAAGTCCAATTAGTGGAGTCGTGATTCATCGACCACGTAAATGTATTCCGTGACATAATTTCAAACTGTGCTAAATTTCACGATTCGTCTGTCTGTCGTTTCTTCCATCATGCTATGCACCATTTTAGAATTTCACATTTTCCCCTTAGACTTATGATCGTAGTGCACTATTGTACTCGTACAATTTTCCATGTTGTATGTGTATGTACCGGTGTGTACTAAAGCTGTGGCTTGATTACACCCAAGAGGATTCTCAATAAACTTAACTCTCAGCAATAAACCGTGCCAGTGTAAATCGGTGGGCCCTATTTTACTCGCTCTTACTTTTTCTCCCTCACAGGGGATTCGAAAGAAATTTTCTCTCCGTGGATCGCACTGTTATTCTCATCGATCTGTGTCTTTTTATCGCGTCGCACTTTGACGAGAATAAATAACTCGATGAATCCCAGTCTCATCAGACCACGTCGCTTCGTACTAATAAAAAATTAAACCTCAGAATTTTGTTTAATTTTCAAATAATTCGATGAAGCAAGCTTAAACGACAAAAAAAGACGAACCTTATGAGAATTTTAATACCGTTAACTTCCAGGTCAACATTGGGCACAAACTTTCCTGACCAAATACTCCCTCAAAGCAATATCGAAATTTTAAACTCTGCCCAAAGTGCTGCTACAATTATCTTGGAAAAACATATACCCATGAAAACGGAAGCCTTTTTCGTTATCGCAAAAAAGCATGTTACACGTTGTACGTGTTTGAACATACGCAATTACCGGCTCAATTATTCAGGCGCTGAAATCGAGACTCTTTGGTGGGTGCGCCAATGTGGTGTGGCTTTTTTCTCCTGCCATAAATATGATTATTAACGTATCAGTGACATGCGAACGCGAGTGTTGAAAGCAAACCTAAACGAGCCAAAAGTTATACTATATATATTTAAACGCGGCTCCTATTTCAACGTATTTGTCCTCTGTGCAAGTTTCTGGCTTGCTACTGCTATGAAATAGATTTAAAAAAGAATATATGTATATAGGGGAGAGGTGGGCAAAGTGGGTCGGAACAAGTCGAATGAGCGAAAAGCTTTGAAAAATGACGAACCTTTTATTTACGAACGCATTATGAAATCGGATTTATTTTCGAAAAAAAACTCGAGTCTCATAATTATTGATTTTATTGGAAAAAGCGAAAAACAAGACGTAACGGAAAATGTTTTTAGAAAATATAAAACATTACTAAGTACGGATTGAAAAGGAAAAAATTCTGCAGCAAAAAACTGTATAATGATGAGGATATTCGAAGAGGAATGTTTTTTCAAAGTTTATGAATTTGCTACGCGTTTGTGAAGTTTTTACATTTACATTTAAGGAACCACGCAGCACGCGAGTAGTTGTCACGACGATTAGTCAGCCACTATATCTACTAGCTGGCAAGGAACTCCAAGAGAAAGGCTCGTAGTAGTAACAGTCAGTTATAAGACTGGCAAGCTTTAGTTTGAACAGGAGTCCCCTAAACTTTCTACAACTTAATTCACATACACGCAACTCCTCGTCGTCTTGTCGGTTTCCCTTCGGGCTTCCCTCTATTCGGAGAAATAGTAACGTACATACAAATTTAGCCGCATTCGGAAAATGATTTTCATCCGGAGCGATATTCTTCGCGAGAAAATCGGGTCGACGCAGTATTTTATTTCCAGGCTAGTGCGCAGACAAAAATTAAAACGACGTACCGGGCGGTAGGGTAAATCTAATTTAATCTCGAGCTTATTTCAGCCTCACACGATTATTGGTGTTGGCACATGTTATAAAAATACTACAACACCTGCAAGAGCCAATGCCTTTGGTAGAGTGCACATCGAATAAAGAGATGAACAATGGCTCGTCCATGCTGGCACGGAGAATCAAGCCATTATGTATATAGGACCGCATTTATAGAAAAGGAGAAAGAGTGTGAGAGTGTGAGAGTTTATCTGACGATAAAAACAGGCCAGAGAAAAAGGATCTTATCGTCAATATAAACGAGGATTGAAGATTATTTAAGTACGTACTTCCAATGCCACTTTGATAAAATAAAAAAGCGTGCCTCGTCGAGGATTTATAGGATAAATGACCACCAATAAGTTGAATAAACGTTTAGCTCTCGAGATATACCGCAGGCACTGCGGATTATATTCCATAATAATATTCAAAGTTCTGTCCAACACTGGATCCTCTTAAAAAATCCTTCTCAATCTCATTCAGCCAAAGAAACCAGCGGATCTATTGTGGATTATCGATTTTTATCTGTTTTAGTATTTACGCTTGTCCGAATCCGATGACTAATGAAAAAAGTCCATATTTTTAGCCTCGGAATACTCTTCTCGAGTGAAACGTAAGTTTGAGTGAAAAAAGTGATAAAATTATGAGGTGTAATCGGAAAAGTGTCTGCAGAGATGGAAAAAAAGGGAATCCTTTTTTGTTATGAACGAGCATGGGGTCTACGGTTTTACTAGGTAATAACCTTATGCTTGACGTGGAATAGCCCATATGTATAATTTACAAGTTGGGAAACTACGGAGGCAGTTACCGGGTCTCCTGTGCAACTCTCTCGTTTGAGGAAATTTTTTGTCGGAGAGAGATTTTCTCGAATCGAATGTAGGAGCGTTACGGAACGCCGGATACACCTGGGACAGGCCCAACAGTGGTAGAAACAGTGGTGCCTTCGTTATACCACGATGGATACATGTAGATGTGTAGTCCCTCTCTCTCTCTCTCTCTGCGTCCCTTTAATTCGCTCCCTCCTGACGGTCTATATCTGTCTCTATCTCACACGGATCTGATGCAGCCCCAAGGACTGCACATATGCAACTTGCTATCCCACTTTGACATCCACACACTAACGAGGCTATTTGCCCTTTACGACATACATACATATTTACGCTATACGCAGTCTGACCAATTTCTGGTTGCAACCACTGCGTATCTACTTTAGTGTATTCATTGCTTTTGACCGTATGCCGTAACGTAATATTACGGTAAATACTGTACGGTATACTCTCTTCAATTCACTCATTGAATTTTTTACTTTGACCAAAGATTTTAACATAACAATTAATTGAATTTTTATCAAAGGCCAGATGAATCCTGATGTGGTTTCTTTCGTACGTTTGTTCGAAACGAAATGGAAATGAAGTTGGTGCGGGTGGTGTAGTTGGAACTAGCGTCAACGATAAATTCATCAACCGGAGACGAATTAATTTCGAGTTTTTATAATATTTTTCGAACAAGTTTATGGTGCAACATGTTTTTTAGGCTGAAATATCCCCCGGCAATATTTATCCTCGAGTTTTATTAATGAAAAAGTGCTTCGCTGTTGTTTTTTTTTTTATTTCGATATAAAGTAAACTGGGAAAGCAATAAATTTAGCTCGGAGGGTAAAACTTTGATCGTGAAGAAGAAAGTTTTGGGTCGTCGTACCCTCTTCCATTTCCATTATAAATGATTGGGATAGCATTTCATCAGTTCAGGTGACACTGAAAAATGTTTCGAGTTCACGCATCAACGCTCACACAACCACGCAACCTCCTCCACACTATTGACTTTCCCTTTTACCAATTTTTTCCATCATTTGACAACGCCTGTCTTGGCAGTATGATCCAATGGGCATGAATCGATGATGAGTTGATGTCGAAGACAATGTTCAATTTGCATAGTCAACTTGTCAGGGCACCTACTGTTATACATTGCTACCATCGATATACCCACAGTGCCACTATGTATACGTACTCATATTTGTGCTTCTGCGTCAATATATTTATATATAGTATAGAATATGCACATGCATATATGGGAATGCATACATTTGCTGATATTGGCGCTTTGTACTATTCACACAATGCATTTTTTTAGTCTGAGATTCCTGACGCACATACGAGCTATTCCGATTGGTTTTGTCATTGACGTGCGAAAGGGTAATAGAATATTAATTATAATTAGACGAAGTAATTAATTAATCGTCATTCCAGGCCATTTTTCCCCCTACTATTCCAAATCTCAACGCTCACGTTTGTATTTCCAAGAGAAAATTTTCATTGTCTTTGTGCCAGCAGTACAGACTCGCCTGATTTATCATTGTGGCGGAAACCATTAGGGCTGAGTGTTCGAAGCGTTAATTACATTGGAAGAGTTTTCCAGGGGAGTGTAGTTCTTCGAACAATTCACTGCTGAATAAACTCAGTTTTGAATAAAAACTGCACGGGTCTGCAGTTCACTCCACGTCATAAGAGACTGCACCCTTTTTAGCAGCTTTCGCAAATATAATAATGATCTTGATGATTTAAAATACGGTGGGCTTGTTGCTGAGAAACGAGTTGATGTTGCTGGTGCAATGGTTCTAGGGACATGGTCGTCGAAGAATTGACTAAATTAAGAGAATGGCCACAGAATTGGCCTTAAGAATTAAATATTCAAGTGGAAGAGTCTCCGACCACATATCGACACGGTTTAGGAAAATTGGTGTATGTTTTGAGTGTTAATTGGGATCTAGTACATTCGGACAGTTGAGCTCGGGCCATTTGACCTAAATTCAGAGTCACATCGAGAGCAAGGGAAACAGCAACAACTCGAGAATAGGGAAGCATCCCATCATACTTATATGTTGACGTGTCATATATGCGTGTGTATACGTATATATATGTATCAGTGGAGCAAGCAACCATTTGCATAGCCTGGAGCGAAGGAGAAAGAGAGAGGATGGAGGTAGTGCTCTGTGAACTGATGTGATCTCAGTCGAACAGTAGCACAACAATAGCAAAGGGATTCGTTTCACTGAGAAATCCAGTAGACTGGACTTCACAGAATCGTAGCAATGGATCGAATTGGAGCGCAGTGAATCCGATGATCAATTCGCTATCCACCTTATTTGTATTAGAAACGATCGGAGCTACGTTGAACATCGATCTTTTGATGCAAATAACGCGAATATAATGATCTTCTTCGTACAATATAGTTCGAGCTATATACAAACTGCTTTACCATTCATTCCTACCTGAAACTACCGTGTATAAAGGACAAATCCTTCAATAAGCAATAGGAATGTCTATAAAGATAAATAAGAATAGAATGAAAAGCAATTCCTCCGAGGGAGGAAGCTCTCAGATTATCGTACACACAGCTCTTCGGACTTGTGTTTCGTCACCGACACAAGATGGAAGCTCCTTTCCGTTTCCCAATATCTTACCGGATTAATGATCTTCTCTTTAGGCGCTATTCTCTCGTCCCTAGACTGGTTCAAATTAAATACTTTAATGGGGCAAAATGGAGCAGTATCGATGACGAATATAAATGATTCAACACAGAATGCAATTGTCCATTCACAAGGAACGCTCATATGGAATATGAGACATGGAAAATTTGGTTATTTCGAACTTCATTCACCAAATGTCATTTGTGTAGGAATTTTATCTTTCAACATCGAGCTACACGTTGCTCATGGCTCTGCAACGTATTTCGTGCAATCACGAAAGCGCATCGGAAGAAAAACATTCTACACGCCCTTAGACTCCCCTCCTTCACTTTTTCCACTTTCTCCACTCAAATGAAGAGAATATTTCGACACTTTGATTATCGTGAGCGTCGCAACGACATACCGCTGCAGGATATAAGTCGTATCAGGATTTACGATGGGGCAAGGAGTAGAGAAGAATTTGAAAAAAGAATAGAAACTGGTCTCTCAAGATTGTAGATAAAAAGATATAATGCGTGTTGATAAAAACAAAAGGAGTGAATGAGGGATCAGGTACAAAAAAAAACGAGTAAGAAATAAGGTTGAAAGGGGTTGAACGGGGTTGCTTTTTCCCCGGGGGTGAAGCACTCTTTCCTCCAGTCTATTAAGAAGTTTTTATGGGAAAATTCTCCATCTCAGGTTCAGCGGAATCCTCTCGTCTCCTTCATGGCCAAGTTCTTCGCAAACCGAAAATGGCCCCAACGGACATTCCTACCCATACTCACGCACGCTTACACACAAACAAGACGTAACGTCAAAATGTCACGATCATACAATAGACGACATGTTCAACCACGCGATACTCCGGAAAGCTTTGAAATGTCACCCAAGTTCTATAAGTTACTCATCCCCCGAGACATTTTTTACTTCTTTCTTATACCCGTCACGATGCATCCCAGTAAAATTCACATTTTACCGAAACATAACGAGAACCGCGTGACGAGAATTCATAAAAAAAATTGCATACTTCTGAGAGATGGAAATGCTGAATTACCGAATTGCAAGATCGTTCGTTCAACAAAATTCCATCGCGTCAAATTGTTGAGAGCGAAAATATTCTCCTTCTCTTTTTTTTCTATATATTTATTGTTAATAAAATTGATAGCAAGTTTGGATAAAAAGGTCAACGCAGTTGTCCAGTAAAAGGCGCCATAATCCTCTCTTCATGGGCTTATGACCCCACTTGAGGGATACAAAAAAGTACTCTTGGTGTCGTCAACTCTTTTTCGTGGCAAAAAAGGTGCAGAACATTTGCCACAAGCGCCACTCTCTTATGTTCGCTTTCACGAACCCAGAGCATCAATTCGCAGTGTTTCCCTAATAAACACGTGTCAGAGTTATCCCTCAATCGACAGTCATGTACGTCGGAGGCTCTCCCTCCTGGAATATACACGAAAAGTGCTGTAAGATGATCGACAGCTGGGGAGAGTAAAAAAAAAACAAAAAAACTGACATTCAAATCCGAGGTTGTAAAGTAAAGAGGAAAAGAATCGTCGAATATTCTCGACTGATCGATTCGGTTGAGAAAAATCTTGTTGGCTGAGTCGCTGGTGGCTACGAGAGATACGATAAGAACAGGAAATGTTTCTGTGAAATTTACAAGATATTGAAGCTCGAGAAAAGAAAATCTTCAAAGAATAATATTCCGAATTTTTCGAACGCCAAAAGGAAACGCGTATGAAGACATTGTCTCTGGAGAGATATGTTTGCGGTGATTTTTCAGAATCAATATTATTCACCATGTCATCGCCGATATTAAGCTTCGATTTGTCTCGTCCCTTAGCCTCCAAGTTTTCGAAATGGACGCTCAACTGTCGAGTATTTTTTCTTGCTAGAACGAGCTCCTTAACCTGTTTTCTTTCTCTTTTCATTGGCGTATGGGACACGGCTAAGGTAGAAAAAAAGAAAAGAGGCAAAAGATAGGGCGAGAAAAAAGGGTTGAAGGAGGGTTGAGAAGAGGAACGGTTCCACTAGAAATTCTGGGAAAGCGCCTGCTTCGCGGAGACACATTGAGAAGGAAAGAAATATAAAGGCTGAGGGTTCGAGTGAGCGAGAGTGAAAATGGAAAGAGAGAGAGAGAGAGAGAGAGAGAGAGAGAATGTGTAAGCAAGGGGGAAAAGGAAAGAGATAAATAGAGAAGGAAAGGGAGACAGAGAAAGCTTACACATTCTCTCGACGCTGAGGGAATTTACGAGGCTCCGCACAGCTCGCTCGGTAGAAGCAAGCAGCCGGGGCAACCTCTGTATAGAAGATTTCTCGCTCCTCTTGGAAGCACACGGCTCTCGCCGCGAGAGAAGCTCGCCAAGGCATCGAGCGAGAGAACCGAATGGGTATAAAGCGAGAGAGAAATTATTCTCTCTCCTATTCCCGTACTATCACACGACCGTAAAAGCTCGTTCGAAACATCCGTGCTGCCTCGGTGGAGCTTTACTCAGCCATACATACACACATACTCTATACAAACATATAAGCAGGATACAGAGTGCGGTATGTCTGTAATCCTAAGGATTGAAATCAAAAGGGCAAACCTTTGGATTATTTTAACCCTCAAACGACGTGTACGTCTTTGTCATTCGACATGCAAAAGCATTCCATGTCGAGTTCGGCCACGAGGAGGCCGTGCCATGTTTCCCTTTTAATCAACACGTAAGCCTTTTCCCTTCGAATGTCCTTCGTTATTTTTCCTGCATTTATACACGATGATAAGTTAGTATTTTTTTAAATCATTTCAATTATTTTTCATTGAGGAATTTATTTGAATGGAAAATATTATTTGAATCGAGGCTTCGGTGCATTTGAAGTAGAAACTCCTGTAATTTGGACCTGAACGGTAAATAAACCTGCACACGCGCTGCACTGTTTAGTATTGTAGTGAGCATGTTATCCCTAACGTGTAGAATGTGAACGAAACTTCTAGGATACGTGTACAGGGCTGTGCACATTTACTGATGCTGCGAAGCACGATCGCTAATAACGCTTCGAGGTGAATTCGAAAATGAACATATTTTCCTTTGTAAATCATTTTGACAACAAAAAATTTCAATAGCGTTTAAATATTCAGGAGTACAAGCGTTTTTTTTTGCATTCAAAATACTTTGCTTCCCATGCACAAAAATTTGTCAAACGTTTTAAACCGTACGAACGAAATTCCTGTAGGATTATTGAGCCGAGTGAAATGCCAGGCTGGTCAAGTCAGCGACATGAATATTGGTAGCCAGTTCGTAATTTTTTTCCATTTGTGATTCGTTTCATGCATTCCCACCGTTTTCATTTCATCGACAAACCATTCCCACCAGTTTGATTACAAGACTTTTTTTTTCATTCATCTTTGCTCTTGGTTCGCAGCTCATCGTTTGCTCCAGGTCAACGCACAGCGTTCAACACCAAATTCTCGTTCCTTGTCAATCATCCTCCGCAACGTTTTATTTCATATAAATACAATTTTCAAAATACTTCTTTTTATGGCTCGGCCAGTATGTACATATACGCGAATGTAGCATTTTTCCTGTGCAGTATATACTCCACCTGTGCATCTACACCCTCGAGAGATACAACGAATATTTAGTTCGCCCATTTTGCATCTCGTTCAAGTATGCCTGGAAAAAAACAGAGTAAGGGAAGGTGGAGGTGGGAAAGGCAAGGGAAGACGCTAGCAATAAAAGACATATTTGTGATTCTGTAACAGGATATTTGAGATTTTATCGCGCCCAAAGACATCCTTTCATTACGACAGAAAATAAATCCACTCTCCGCATGTTATTGTTTTTTTTTTGTTTTGGTATTGTTACTGCTCATCAACGAGAAAACTGGAGAGATATCTTTCTACATATGCAGCCCGCACGAATGGCTCTATCGTACGATCTATATCGAACATATGCCAAATAAATAAAAAATCATTCGTGTGCATGTTACACATTCATTTTGGTTTCTTCTCTCTCGCCGCTCCGTACATTTCGCGTTATCAAGACCGCATGCACGAGCGATAGCCGGTATTGCAGTGGTTAAAAACCAAATGAATGAAAAACAGAACGAGAATGATACTAAAAATGGAGGAAAAAAAGAAAAAAATCAATGAGCCCGGGCAGCCCGACAGACACGAGATGAATATGAGTCGATTGGAGTGCACTGGTATGGCTTTTTCTTTTTTACATAAAAACGCTAATGATTTTTCAGCGAGTACAATTCCTGCAGTTCCATTTTCCAATCATTATTCGCTGCTGAAGAATTTTTCACATTTTTATAGTGTTTTCCATGAACAATACTTCGTGCAATTATTCGTCGAGGATGCTCGTTTTGTTAACTACTGGTAAAGCCTATCGTTTCGTTATTTTTTAGCATTCGCTTATGAAATTCTTGGTATCCACCATAGAGAAGAAAATATCAGAACCTATTATGATACCATCATGTCCAGATCCAGTTTCCACTCTTTGTAGAGGCTCGGCCCATATTCATTTCTCATACAGATTTTATTGAATTCAGCAAAAACATTATCATTGACGCACCTCAGCAAATATATATGCAGTTTATTTTCCAATACAACGATATAAACATATGGAAATCGACAGCCGGTGAATGAGTAAGAGTTCATTTAGGTGATATTGTCATCATGAAAAGCAGAACTCCAAAGTTAAGCACACTCGCGCAAGCTCGACACTCAGTTAGATGGACGTTTAATTATTAGTCGTGTACTGGCTCGCGTACTAAGTGACTAGGAAAAAAGCAGTTTTCCAAAATTTTCGCAGTTGACATGAAGAAAAAGTTTGTACACCGTTCTATGGGAGGTCGAACGACCGGCAACAGAAATAAAGGACTGAGAAGATGGTGGGGTATGTTTTGGGGTTTACGTGGCAGGGTGGGCTCGTATGAACTTGCAAGGCAACCCTCGGAAGGGACCCGTGTTAGAAATTTGAAAGTAAAAAGATTTAAAAAAAAGCGGTTGCACGAGTTAAGCTTTAGAATACAAGATGCTCGGAAAACGAAAAAAAGGGAAATTGTGTCAAGAAGCGTCGTATTAAACGTGAAATAGCTCATACATATAAATCTGTTGGTATCGATACGAGTAGTACTGATTGCGTTGTCGAGCCGTGGGGCTCGAAATTGTCTCTCTCTTCTTCCTTCCTTGCCTCCCTCAGTGCTTCCCGTTCCCAAACATTCTGTCTGTGTTGGTTGAGAGAAACAGAACGATGGTGGCTCATCGGACTGTGCAAGTGATCCGGATTCGATGCTGTTGCTCGTGAGGCTTCCTTCTCTTCCGAAACACTCGCACGCCCTACATAAATCCAGCCCTGAAACGCTCAGAGCATTTTTGTTTTTGGTACATGACACATACACCCCCCTCCTCCCTCCGCCTCCCCTCGCTTTCTCTCCCTCGCACACAGTCTCTTTCCGCTTGCTCTTTCACTCTTTTGTAACTCTCGTTTTGGATGCGGAAGGGAAAAAGGGGGCTTACACTCGAAACCTTTGCAACTCGCAGCTTTCACTTTTGCCTATTCTCTTTTTTGTCACGAGTTTGAATAAAGCCTGAGGCGACACGCGAATTCGATTTTGATCGGAATTTCCATTCACGTATATATAGAGATGTATATGCCGATGATAAAATATGCTGTCTACGTATGTAACAGAAGCAAGTTCATGTAGATAGTGCCATGGCAAATAGAAATATCGTCGGATGCGCGCGAGGTAGGGCGTTCGTACACAATCTGATAGAACGTATTTTGCCTATATACATTAGGTATGTAAATACATATATGCCTATGAGAGAATTGGGGGAAACAAAGAGGGCAAATGCTCCCATGGTTTCCCCTCTATATCCACGTGCGTACACATGCGTAGATTATAGTTTGCTCCAAGCCACAACGAGATCGTTTGCTCATACATGCACGATATATATAAGCCAGTACATATACGCATGTATTAGTATGAAGTATAAAGTTTCATCCGCGTCTCGAACTCTGCGGCCTAATATCTACGTACGTGCACCCCGCAATATTGTGCCTTATGACGCATGTCTCCCAATTTTCCATATACTTGTTTTTCAACCCTCATTGAAAAACGAGGAGTCTCCTCTATTTGTCTTGCTGTATAATGTTACCTTTGTATCGTAGCTCGCGAGCGATATGTTACCAAAATATATATTCATTTATGGAATGTGTACATTGTGCAGGTTATTTCTTGTAATTATTAATACCTGCTGACATAATAACTAATTCCATTGTATGAGAATGTCGTATTTTCCATTTATTAATCATGATAAAAGCATTCGAACGATAATTCTTTTTCCACTGTGGATTATTCGATTTTTCATCAAGCTGGAATGAATGGAATAATAAATATTATATGTATTTTTTCGACGAGTTATACCTCACACAAGAATTAGTGACAGCCCTTTTATGACTGTGCATATTATTTTGTTAAGGGAATATTCCTGATGGCTGGTATTTATTCGCAATATTCATTATCAGGATGACACTTGTATTATTTCTGAGCAATCATGATGAATATCGAAGCTAATGAAAAGCGGAGGTTGCAAGGGTTAAGAAACATTTTTGTTAAATTATCACTCCGGGAGAATGAATAATCCAGAAATTCCTGAACTATCGTTGTTATCCAACTTTTGTATGTTTTTTTATTTTCTTTCCGCTTAACGATCATCAGCATTTTCCGTGGCTCATTTTTATCGATTGAGAAGCTTTCAAATTTATCTCTTTCAGGATTTTGCAGCCTCGTTTCGCAGATATTTCTTCCCCGAGAATACACCTTCGGTGTACAACCTTGGAGGAAGTTTTCCTTGGCAAAATGAGCCTTACAGCTAAAATAAGTATCCGACGAAAGGACTTTTACTCGAGCTTTAACAACTTTAAGGACGTGACGAACGAACATGTACCGGACGAAACAACCACCCAGATGCTCGGAACCTTCGACACGCACGATTTTATCCCATATATCCAATGTTGTAATCCACAACTATCGCTTAATGCCAACTGCTCAAACATGCCATGTAAAGATCCACGATGTACTGCAACTGGATGAGCGACGTTGGATTCAGAAAAGTAGAATAAAGTTCGCCACATATTTTTCAAAGTGTAAAGCTTCGTGAGGGAAACGTTTGTGCCATTTTATAAAGGTCAATCAATCGATATGCGATGGTAAGAAAAAATTGTGGTGAAAGAATCGACTGTGTATATTTCGTGACTACGAAGATTCTACTTCTGACGATTCTGATATTGGAGTAATTGGATAGCCATGGGCAGATACTGCCTTTCGAAGCGATTGAACGCTGCATATAGGTTCGGATTCTCCCTGAGATAACCGTCAATGATGGCTTGGAACTGCTGCACTCGTGCTTCATTTTCTCGACGTCTTGCACCATCAGCATGTCTCGCCTGTATCGCTAGGGTAGCGATTCTGTCAGTCTTATATATCTGCATCAACTGCGTGGCACGATCTGATTTGACGTCCCTTTTCACTCTGCCATCGTCTTCGTTGGCAAGAATTATTTTAACATTTGAAACTTCGTGCTTCGTCACTGCATCGAAATCATTTGTCCCCACACTAAGAATCGGCTATGAAAACAAAAGTAGAAATATTACAGACGTGGAATTCACTCAAAATGCGGAATGAACTTGTTGCGAATAAACTTTTCATCAACATGATCCGGTCGATCTTGAGCCCTTAAAACTTTTTCCCAACAATTATTGCCACCACGGAAATGTCTACATTTTTAAATGATTTCTTTTTGTGGAAATTCAAAGTGGACGAAAAAATTATTCAAAATCTATTGGCAAGTCAATAGGAAATTGAACTATTCGACGATCACATACAGCACTGAGAAAATAGTTTATTCATGATGAAGAAATATATTTCGTTGGTACTTTTACTCAAACATTCATTAACTCTTACGAAATTTGTCAATGGTCAAGAAATATCTTTCCATTAGTTTTAATTTAATCGTTGAATAATATGATTTCGTACTTACATTGCTGTTTTGGGGATGCGAATGAACTTTGATGATCGCAAAGACGTAAAATAAAATTGTAGCGTAATTGTGTCCCTTCATAATTGCTGCACAGGCGAGAGGAATCGAGCAATTATTAAAATAATTGAAACGCGATGGCTTGTTGTAAAAATGAATAACTGCTGAGAAATCGCACCAATTTCGTCTTTTATATTGCACCGAGAGTATTCGATACGCAGTTTGCACGCAGCATTTCCCTAACCGAATCGAATAAATCCTATAATATTGGGGCTATGCAAACGTGGAATTATAACAGACGACGCTTACGATATGTGATGTAAACTGTCGGCTCGAGTGAGCATCGTCCATATGTGCAAATAGTTGCCAATGTATTTGTTTGGGAGTGATGGAGAACGTGACTTTGTTCAGTGATCCAAAAATGTCGTGCTGCATGGCCCCAAAAATCAAGTTTTTCGATTTATCATTGAAAGTGGAACTCATCGGGTTCCCGAAGGCGAACGAGCACGTAAAGCTCCGCCGTGAGAAATTGGGATTCCGTGAAGCAATGAAATTTGCTCGAAATATTCCGGTCGATTGATTGCGACGATTATTTTTCGAAACATTTTTATTTTTGCACACGTGAACGAGCCACATTAAGGCGTGTCGGAGGAAATTCCTATTTTTTTTTTTTTTTCGGAGTTTTTCCATCTCAAATGGTTTCATGACGTTATAAGAAGCGTGTGTACACGATATATTCGATGTGTGGTTAAAGTCACGGATGAAATATCACGAACATCGAAAATAATGCGATCCGGGCTCCTTAATTAATGTTGCAACGATAATTATGTCGTTTCCCAAACAATTTTTCCCAAACAACTGCATTAGTTATTTTCCTGTGGCACTTGTATCTGGAGGCTGGCAGCTTCCGGTGTTTATTTATTTTTTGAGATATGGAGAATATCAGTTTTCGCGGTCAGCTATAATGAGATAGGGCATTATGATACGACTCGCAGGGAAATGATACATCAAAGTTCACAAATGAATGAATCACCCAGCCAATCGTAATAGCAGTTATGGCCAATTTTGTTTGTGTCATTCATCAGGCCACACGTTGAGATATCATTTGCACATTTTATCGACCGTTTTTTCTGCTCACTAACGTTTTGTTGGAAATTCGAATCTCGTGCACTCAGTTTCTCAATCTCGCGCGCGGTTTTTAGTTCGTCGTTATAAAAGTTGGCAACGATGAAGCGAGATCTGTATCTGGACCACCTCCATGATCTTTTGGTCTCAGTACCGAACATCTTCCCAATTTTGTTCGCCTGTTTTCTCGTGGTTTCTGGTACGCATTTCTCTTTAAATTACGAACAATGTAGACGTTAACTTGCAAGTTCTCATGCTTTGGCTGTGGGTTCAATGAAGATTGCTTGAATAATGAATTATTTTGATCGGATCCAAAGGGTTGAAGCAATATTCGGAAAAGGATTGACTATTTTGTTTGAAGAAAAGTCGCAACAGCGACAGCCAACTTTGTGGGCAAGAATTTGCCTCTCGGTCGACTATACTTGACGTTTGATCTCCAATTACTCGACTCATTTTATCCACGCACCCTTTTTTTGTCTGATCTGGATTTGAAAATTTTCGACAAATGGAAAAAACAACAGAGAGATCTTAACTGAGGAGCAAAGTTTAGGCTTTTATTTGTGGCCTTTATAACTAACGAAGCGTTCCCGTAATAATAATTCAACCTAGTTGTAAAGTTGGGCAGAATTTGATGCTTAGCTGGCACAGTTTCGAGCTGGCTAATTCATATTTCAGAGAGAATTTTCTAATGATTTTGTTTCCGTAATTTAGGTCATTCTGTTTCAAATATTTACGGTTCTTATTCAGACTCGAACTTTTTAAAATCCTCATGCAGAAAATCTTTTTGCCAATATCAACTTTCGAATGGATTATTGGATTTCATTTCCCGGACCATATCAAATTCATTATGAAGTTGCGATTTAATAAAATTCAACCACGAGCATTGAATAATAAAACAGATGAAGCCGAGCTCTGAAATGAAAATCCATCGCATCTCGATAGCCAATCAATAAAAATGGATTATTATTTCAATTGATATTTAAGGCGTTCATTTTTGTCACTCTGAATTGAGGACAATTTTTCTACTCACGAGGCAACGTCGTGGCATCCAATTTATTCTCACCCTAATGCCGTACCACATCGTGTTTTTGTTTCCTCTCATATTTTCCCTCTTACGAGCAATAAATTCTGACTAACTGGATGAAAAATCCAATCACTGAAACATCGATGAAAAATTTTCCGGGAGGACGCTCGCCAAAGGGCATCGCCTCAAAATGTGAAATAAAAATGGACAAAGAATTTAGTTTGACCCGAAGCTTGCTTGTGGACCGGTTGGATTGATTATATTTCGTGTTATCATGAGCTACTGCGCCACCTCGCTTTTATTCATAGAACTACGCTTATCTCGATAGCCAAGAAAAATCTTGATATATATTTCCTATGTATATTCAGGTATATAATTTATATAATATATAAATGTACATATGTATGTGCATATAGTGAATATTCGGGTGGTATACATTGTACAGTAGTAATACCACATGATATATAGGCATACACATCATTGTACACTGGTTCGATCGATTATCTACTCTCTGGCCTGCTTCTCTCGCACATCAAGCGATGTTGTATCGTCTCGCCGCCAGGCATTTACATTTTCATTCTCCAGTCCTCGTACATATTTTCATATGGATATATACATACTAAAAATACATAGACTATATGTACATAAGCATTTTTATCCACTCGTAGAGCTTTTCGCTTCACCACAGGTGCACGAGTGCATCTCACGTTCGTCTTCTTTCGGAGCAGCTAGCGCAAAGCGTCGGTGGCAATAATTTAACAATTGCTAGGGTTGTAGTCGATTTGTATGTACATGGAATATTTTCCATGAAATATTCCGCGGTGAAATCTTTGCTGCGTTGTCGAGGTAAAAATATAAAATTTACTTTTAAAGTTTATGTCAACGTGAAAAATCTTTGCCATTGAGAGTTTTTCATTTTTTTTCTCGATCCAGCGCGGATGATTATTCTTACGATAATACTGGTACGAAGAAAGCGGAGATTTCAATGTAATTTCAACTTTTACGTTTTTTGTCTACAAAGTATAATCGCTGATAGAAATAAGTGAGAGATCGGAGCATCATTTTCTGCTGGATGTCAATCGTTTTACTGCCGGAAAGTATATATAACAAATAAGCCAAAACGTATAGAATCTCCAGTTTACACGAAGAAAGAGAATAAAAAAGGCGCAAAAAAGGCGAGTGAATTGTGGTTGCTATTTTTAGCCCGACCCTTCGTCAAGACTCCGATCGAGAAAGGAGACCGGGGGATGAAAAAAGAGGGACAGGGAAGAGAGCGAAAAAGAGTAGACGATGAGAACAAAGCCAGGAACAATTTTTCTTCGACCTCTCGACAAGTCGGAATTCTCACGCACGTGGAAAGACAGAAGAAATAAGAAGGTTGAGTAAAAATAAAGGAGAGAGGGAGCGAGAGAGTTAAAAAGAGAGAATCAGAAAGAGAAAAAAAAATCACCCATAAACGGCAAATTGTCGATTTCAGCTGGGGAGTTTCGGAATTCATTTCCACTAAAGATTCCAATGTTTTTCGAAAGTCCCAAGCAGCCCCTTCCATTTTTTTCTTCGCCAGATCCTTCAAACACAATCTTGTGTTACCATTTTTCGTATTTTTTCTTATGTAGACTTTCTCACGGATGGAAAACTGCCTTCACAGCCAGTTTATTTCAGCTGTTGCTTTTTTCATCTAACGGATTGAATTATCTTGACTCTACTGTGCAAATTCAACTCCCATATCCAGTGAGGAGTGTGAAGTACAGCAATGACATCAGCATCCAAATTGCATATATTCGATTGAAGTAATTTCATATGGAATCAGAATTCCCATTGACAGAATTACCAATTCGTATACAAAAGCGTGAGAGCACGATGATTCGAAATTCGAACACATAAAAGTAATGTTTCGAAACACGCTCAGCATTGAATCTGGATATTAATCAAAGCAGCTAATTAATTCTGTATTGATTATCGAGATAGCATGATAACTGCATCAATTAGAAAATCATACCATCGTTGTTAGTAATTCAGGGAAGTAATTGTAGCAAAAATATCGAACGTACGCGGTAATATATATTATTAGATTGGTAAATTCATGAGAGGAGAACGGAAAAGCATTTAGGAGCGTGAATGTGGTGCGGTTATATGTGGTTTTGAGCGTTTTTTATTGCCCTGGTACAAAAAGGAAGGGGCGAGGGACAGAGTGAGATGAAGAGAAGGGAGAGAGAGAGCGAAATAGTGAAGGAGGGTGAGAGGCTGAGCAAGGAGATGGTTCAAAGGGAGGCTGGGATCTGTGCGATGAGTTGAGCCATAGAATGAAATCACAGAATTTGATTCGTGATTATTCCGGATTATGATATTGTTGGTTATGGCTCGTCCTATTCGCGGTGATGCGATGCTCCTGCATAGAGGCGAAAGAAAGAGCTGATGGTCTGTTCTCTCGGTTTGGATCCTGGCCTCGTTGCAGCCCCTCGGGCAATATCGGATTTATTCATGAAGTTTGAGGGTGGAAGAGACGCGAGAGTAGACGGAGAAAAAGGAAGAGAAGTTAAAGAGATGAAGGAAAGAGAAAAGCGAGACGAAATGTTGAATGCGTAATGAAAGACGAAAAGAAAATGAGAGGATGCGGTATAGAACGAATAATAAGGAGAAGAAATAGAATGTGGGCTTGCTATGATTAAATGACAGGTTTTGAGAAAGCCTCGACTGAAAAAAGCAGCAAAACACTCGCTTATTCGTCTTCGTTCCTTTCGCTGCCAGCAGAAGAGCTTACGTAAAAATCCATCCTCATGAGCAGGGGAGTCTCTTATAAAAAATAGACGTCTTTTTTGACATACGAATTATGGTAATGGAGGGTTGTTTGATGTGAAGGCTTGTCTCGCGACTGTCACCTTGGACCTTTGTAACAAATCGTTTATACATTGTATACGTAGCATACACACAAAACCTACGTACATAAATAAAGGCTTCCGTATTCAGATGTTAAAGGGATACGACATACACTATTTATTCTGTTCCACCTTGCACGCATCAACTCAATTTACTAACAGTAACCATTTCCAAGGTAATGTCTCTTCTCTTCCAATATTCTATATATAAACGTGTGTTTTGGGTAAGACGCATTAACAGGCGTGTTACTATCACGCTCGCATTACTTTTGCTCACCTCAAACTTCACCCGTACGTTTGACGAATGTTCATGAAAGTACTTAAAAACCGACTAATTTATCGAACTTGATGAAAATAATGGTTTTGTACTGGTTTACGTCAGATCTGCGTGTTTCAAGAGAATAAACTTTATTGGTCACAGAAAAAACGATTTTTCATTGTGACATTCATTCAGGAAGTATATCCAGAGATCCGAGCAAGTAAAAATAATAATAAAAAAACACACACACACACTGTTGCGAGTGGCGTATAGGCGGCTCAGTGGGTGTACGGTGTTTCGCCTCCAAAGTTCAACTTCTTCTCTGGGACAAATCCATTTATTGTGGACTCCATTGTCGGAATGTCGAGAGGTGAGCTTGTGGATATATTAATGATTGTTGGCAAACGTTGACGTATGTCAAAGTTTCCGAATATTGATAAAGAACCGTAAAAGTTTGTGTCGATTGCCGTTGGAAAGATTGAACAACGCTGTTTTCATTGAATCTCGAGGATCACCAAGTCGAAACGATGCCTGATTAATTCGATACGGCGTATACATGGGAAGAAAAACAGGCACGATGTGTAACAGCGCGGAAACATGGTTGGAATAATATTCATGTATAGATATATAAATATTTCGTCACATATTTACGAAGGTTGTTGAAAAACATGAATTTATGGATCGTACGGTATTACAGTTCATTTAATATCCTTGCATATACACAAGGCTGTGCAGAAGGTTGTACCTGGGGGCTGTACTAAGTTGCGTGTTGCTCGGGTTCAGTCGTGAATTAGCCGGTGAACATTAGCAGAGCGCTCTACTTGAGTAAAAGCGAGCTGTGCTATTATGCAGATACCCCCTTGGATCATATAAACTTGATGCCAAAACTATATAAGCTAAGATTACCGAAGGAACATCCTTGCCTTTATTCCTGCGGGGTCTTCCCTTCGTTGACCGTAATGAGAATCGCGATTGTTACCGGTGTGTAATTCAACGAGTTAAATACTCATTGGTAGTGATGGAAAAACCTCATTTCCTCATTCCATCAGGTCTCCAGAACGTAAGACGGTGTTCCCTCTGGATCTTTGTCCGGTGCTCTCTCTTGATCGAATCTCTTGAAAAAACAGTGTCGTGCGCGAGCGGGTGCACAAATAGACGTTACGTCTGCGGCCGGAACTTGGCGAAATTCATAATTCTTCGACGTAATATACTTTATCGCATATTTACACTGCTCGACTGGCGATAAAGCTCCTTCGCTCAGCCACAACGTTACAAGCATTTACCTCTTAACGCGATATATACATAGACTTATTCGCATATATATTTTATAGAATAAACACGAAACGCTCAGTGATTTAGCTACGTAATGTCTTGTGTGTTTGAGTGCTACGGCATGCAGCCATTGAAAATGGGCGACGCATGTAATTTCACGCGTGAGCTCGTTCAAGACTGTAACGCTACATTATAATTACATATACATAGACATTAGTATGTATATATATTTATTGGACGATAAAATTTTAATGTTCGGTATATAGAGAAGCGTTCTGGCACTGCTTTGGTGGTGTAAATTTATGCGAAAGCACGTGTAAACCCGAGCGCAAGCGCTACTGAGTAATACTTACTCACTCACACATACGAACAATGTACAATACATATATTCGTTGATATAGGCATGTATATCTATTTCATAGGGATGTGAAGAGCAAGTTCGTTTGCACTCAATCGCCAAGTACTTAGGCATGCAAACTAGAAACAAAACAGAAGTGCAAAGCTTGTAAATGTTAGTATTTATATGTGTACGTTATATATATATATATGTGTGTTTTTGTCTGCATTGGTATATAAAGAGCAGGGATGCTGACGAGGATAGGTACATAAGCAAAGTTTACATAATACCGAGTGAAATTGAAATCCCAAAGGCTGTTCCAATTAGGTTCTCGCTACCTGTGCACTGTCATTTACCTTGGACCCTCCAATATTGTCTATATGGAATGAGTTAATTATTCAACGAAACTGCAGCTCTACATTTTTGTGTAACCAAAGTTAGAGATGCGACGAGGCAAACGGCATTAAACGACGTCGAAAATGTTTCTCTTATGAAATACGATGATTTTGGAGAAAAATAAACTTTAACGAGAAACACACTCCACTGGATTTTAATAAATAGTGTTACTTTTGTTTCCTTGATTAAATAACAGACCATATTCCCCGAACCTCGCCGTCCTCTTGGAAAATATCATCCAAATCGACGGGAAAATAGAACAAAACGAATGATGATAAATTGAAATTATTCTTTGTCTCGTTTCGTTCCAACTTTCCAAGCTCCAACTTTTCACAGAAGCTCGTAATTCGATCATACCGGTGTGTTTCATAATTACGATCCATTTAGACTCATATACGCTGCATTGTCCTGTCTTATACTCATTCTAGCAAATTATCGATGCGAATGGGAGAAAAACATTTAGTGATATTCAAGGTGAGCTGCGTCGATCGACATTTATTCTTATTTACAATCACAATTCTGTACGAAATCTGACATTGAAATACGACTTAATATTTACTCATCCGTAGACAAACTACGTTGTATCTATTTGCTTGATTCCCGTTCGGTGAAGCTTTTATCCCATTAATGTATGATCGGGAGTAATCGGTTCTAGTAATCGACGAACCACAGCAAGAGAGCATGGAGATGAGGGTGGAAGCATAACGGGGGTTTTAGTCCCAAGGGTGGACAGAAGTCAGCATGCGACGTGTAGACGTTACAGGGGGCGGGGGCGGTTAAGGAAGCAGAAAGGGGTATGTAACAAGGAAAGACAGAATAAAAAAGTGGTTTAATGGGAAGATCGCGTGCTGGTGGCCCATTAATCGTCGCCCTTGGTTCCTTTTCTCTCTCGCTTTCACTCGGTTAGCTTCTCGGCTTTCTCACTTGGGGGCAATCTCCGAATCACTGTCAGCGGTGGGCGGTTAACGTGACAATGTTCCGGCGTAGATTTTTCCGAAAGTGATGTCAATGTCACGCTTTGTGCCTCCTTTCGCGATCCTTCTTTCGCGCCCTCACACTCTATAGCTCACCCTGTCATTCCTGAATAATCGTTCATTGCGCGTTATTTAAACTTTTCGTTTCGTGCTAATAAATATATGTGTATATGTCTCTTCGATTTTTTTGCTTTGACCTTTTGCGCCCGATTATACATCCAAGCCGGTGTAATTATGACGAAAAGTTTCGGAATTATGGGCAAAGATTGAGGCGAGAGAATCGAGTTGTTCACATACACACGCATACTCTAGCGAGCTCGAAGATTTATCAGCAATGTCGAGACGAGTAAAAGTTTGATTGCCTCACGGTATTCTGCTCCGGTTAAATTCTCCGGAGTGGCAAGAGCAACCGATTTTTTTACATTTTAATATTCCTTTTTTCTCTTCACTACCTTTCCCTTCGTCCCCTCTTCCTCTCGCGCTTCATCCCACTCATTCCATCACTTTTCTCCTAACACTCGACTCGTCGTTCGCTTTCATCCCCCTGGTATTCGCGTCAACGTACGCTCCATAGCGTCAGGAAGCTCGTACTCTTCTTGATTCTCCTGATCGCTCTCAAGCCAATGGACTATAATACCTGATATTGATGGTTGACGGAAATTCGGCGTCGCCACATTCGGGAAAGGAATCATTTCGAACATGCACCGACACCGAGTTATCCAGAATTTTACTTGCTTGAGTTTTAAAGTCCTGAATGACACGAACGCATTTTTACAGCTTTCGAAATTTTTTCCCTGTGAGGATGATAAAATCGTCGAACGGACTCTGCAGAGCAGAGAGAGAGAGAGAGAGAGACCGACGTGGAGCTCTTTTCCGTGGTTACATGTTCACTGATCGTTGCGACATCCTACAATTACACGAATTCTTCGACCCTCTAATCCCATGGAAAGTCCTCGGTGGACAAAAAAGCCGTTTTTTTTTCAGCTGAACGAAAAAAAAACGTAAGTGCACAATTGGACAGCGAGTAAAAACCCTCGCACGAGTTCTCCGCGTCAGCCACTAAAATCTCTACAAACGGTTGCGAACGTGCAAACGTCACTGATGATAATTTATAAATAAAGCAAGTGACGAGTGAAAACAATGCGGATATGGAAAGTCCTTAAAAGTTAAAAGTTAATTGAGGAGGGGGTTCCAAATTGGCACGGAATCCTTTTACCTACGCCGTAGATAGTTGGAGTGGCTTTCAATCGAAGCGAGTTGAAGAGAGTCGAAAAAAAGTGTGTAAAAGTGGAAAGTTCAAAGCGTGGGCTTGCGCTATTACCTTGACTGGGTCTATAGTAAACGAATGGCCGTAATCCACCTGCCGTATAATTAGTTCTTGCTCATTGATTCCGGCACGGTGAGCAGCTGAATGAGAAAAAGGAAAATGGAGGGGTGAGCTGGAGAGGAAGAAATGAAGAGGAAGGTGGAAAAGGAATAAAATATATAGATAGAGAAAGGATAATAAAAGGTCAGTGGAGGATAAAAGAGGAACATAGCAGAGTTCTCAAGACGTTCGAAACAATTGGTCCTTTCAAAGAGGTAAGTCTCCAAGGACCAAACGATGCCGGTGGACTTGGTGGCAAATTCTCCTCGAAGAATCTTTTCCTTCCAACTTTATATATCCTCCCATCCGGGAGTACGTCTTGGTTCACTACAGTTTGCTATACTTGGCTTCATCCTATACGTACCTATACGTACACAAATCTTGATATATGTATATAATTATGTATGGCTGTGTGTACGTCGATGAGATGGTAGAGAAGGAGAGCTGTGAGTCGAGAGGGGGTGCCGGTTGGCGTAAGTACCACTGGGAACGATAATAAAGACGATGAAGTGGATAATGCTCGTGCGGAAGATTGAAAGACAGAGAAATGAGTACTGAGTGGGGGATACTGAGATAGAGAGGAAATGAGAGAAAATCAAGGGAATAGCGAGAGAAATGTACAGGCTGAAGGGACTTGGTTGGATAATGGGAAGATCATTATTTTCAGGAACAAAGTCGTCGTCGACGTCATATATACGATGCTTCGTGCTTCTTTGCATACATATATCTCTACGCTTACAGATAAATGCACAAATATAGATATTTCTGTATGTGTGTGTGTAAAGGAAGCTCAATTAGCATTTGGCCAAATCGTCCCATGACACATATATTTATAAATTAGTATTTCAAGCTCGGCTCACAATCATTCTGACTTGGCAGATCGTTTTCATACCTGCAGCTTCATTCTTCAACGTCTCCCTCTTATCGACTATTCTTACCGAATATCTTTATCATCTTCAGATTTTATCCGTTTATCCACAATCGATCTCGGACATGAAATTTGACGTGAAAAATATTTCGCAACGTCTAAGGAGGGATACAAGGAAAAAAAAACCGAAAATAATGTCGAAGATATGCGATCTTCCCGTCGGATAACATGCACGATTTATAATCCACCGTGTTTCATTGTTAGATCCAAGATCGTTACAAAAACGTCGCGACGAAAATCACCTCCGATTGCTTTCCTCGATTTGTCGGCTGTAATTAATCTTATCCCCGAGGAGCAAGGGTCGAGGAAAGCGCCGTTATATCCTCAATTTTGTACGGGACCTTTCACATTCAATCAACTGGCAATTATTGAATCTCGAATTGAAGGAAATGAAAGCAATCGAATTTAATAGGCTCCGAGATTTAACGAAACGTCATTTTTCATTATTTATCATAATAATAATGATCAAACCTTTATAACAAACTTGTGGATTCTCCTCATCAGGCAATGATTACGGAATTTCTCAAACGTCCATGACTATTTTCACGTATAAATTTTGGGAGATCGTGGAATATTCACGGAATGATTTCGATAGAAATCAATGGATTCTTTGTGTAACAACTCGTCGGGGTTGAAAAATGTTTCTCCACTCCTGAATTGAGCAGAGGAACGGCAAAAAAAAAAACAAAATACCGTCAAATTCGTAGCTTTCTATCAATTCCGACGGAATTCTCGACGAACGAAGAGCCGGCGTAGATTAACATCCGTGCAAAATAGGAGCCCGGTAGCTCAAACCGTTCTCGAGGTTCAGACGCATTTGAATTTTATAGAGCCAGAACATACACATATATGCACATTTGGATATTTTTTCTAGATATGATTTTTTCACATTTTGGGACATTTCAAGCACATTGACATTAATAAATGGGCAAACAAAATTTGACCGTCATATAGGTTCCTCTGTGAGGAAGCAAAAGAATAAAACGGAGGAATTGAGAATGGTATTTCATTGAATAAAAAAAATTGGAAATTATACTGGTGGATTATGGTGATTTGTCATTGAATGTGCGTTGTTATGGGCAGGTTGGGTTAGGATGAACGTATATAAGCATTGTGGATCCGATAATATCGTTCTACAAGAGGCTTTCTACGAGAATACGCGGGGGAGCGACATGACTTACGACACCGATATGCGCGCCCAACATTTTACCCTTTTCCACGATATCCCTTCTGTATTCTCCCTTTCTCTGCTCATGCGAAATACTCACGAGCGAGCAAAACACGTTCTCCGACCGGAAGAACGTATTTATCCTACGTGTTCCGTGCTCTCGCAAGTTCCGTAGCCGGGCCAAATTAGCTTTCCGCGGAAAATGGATCGGCCGAGTGCAGGACGCGAGTTCGAATGCCCTCGCGCGATCTCGAGATAAAACGACGGTGAGAGGGAGAGAACGCAAAAGGAAGGGAGAAAGGGAGAGAGCAAAGGAGAAGAGAAAGGGAGGAAGAAAAGGCAAGTTGGAATGTGGTTGTGTGCGTAGTTGGAGAGATCTTTCTGGAAGGCATTGCTGACAGAAAAAAAATGGAAGCTCGCAGATAGAAGGAAAGAGCGAAGTAAAAGGGCAAACGCTAAAAAGGTCTCTTTTGCCCTGTACACAACGTGGAAAGGTAAAAAAGAGAAGCGCGACGAAGCAGAAAGCGTGGAACTAGTACGAGAGCGAGGCCGTGTTATTTCTATCCTGGAGAGTGCTGAATTTAAGAAAATTTTACTCCAAATACAAGAGAGACAGGGAGAGAGGGAGAGAGAGAGAGAGAGAGAAAGGTGAACGGGATCTCCCGTTGGCGGAGTAAACTCACTAATACCAGACCACTCTTTAAATTCAACGTGGATAGTGACAAGGATAGGGGCTAAATGGAAGAAGAGAATGAGAGACAAAAAAATAGCATCAAAAAGTTTTGAACGTGTAACGGGTTTTATCGAATTAAGCAAGAACTTCTCCCCCTCGGCTTATACAACTTTTAATGCACCTAAATGTCATCCATGGAAATGTTTTTCGAAATATATATACACAACACACCCGTATATCTATACATATAGATGGTGGTAATTGTATGTATGGATACTAGTTTAAATGAGTTGAAATTAAATGAAAACTGGCTAAGGTGGAGATGAAGGGGTGCCAAAGAAGACGAGAAGACCCAGGAAAATTTGAATTACCCGTTAAAACGATGGGACTATAGTCTTCCGGAATTGTGGTGAATCTCCCCCCCCCCCCTTCCCCTCCCTCTTCCGCTCTCTCGCTCCCTCTCTCTTCATCTCCCTCTTTCGTTTGCTCTTTCCTGCTCGTGACGAGCAACCGTGTGAGAGGCTCGGGTTATATCGCTAATTGAAGAAGAACGAGTGCCCGAGCGTGCTGAGCACTTCCGACACCCCTCTACCAAGGGTGAGCGCGAAAATGAAGAGAGGGTACGCGAGTAAAAGTAAGAGGGCGGCGGGTGTTACATCGTTTCTCGTTGAATTCAGACAAGCTCTTTCCATGCTTAGGCTTTTCACCTGCTCCGAGACGACTTATCTCGTTATACCTGCAAACTTTTTCGAGCTTTTCAACTTTCCAACCCCGGCACGCAAAAACATTTAACGCTTTTCATTACAGTCGTAAACGCGAACATTCCCCGGATCGATGAATCTTCTAAACACTCATTTCTTATGGGCCAACAAATTTTCACAAAATACAGCGCCAAGTGAATCTGCCCGCCGTGGGAAATGATTTTTAACATCGCAAATGATATTTATTTTTAGATCTTAATTCCAGAAAATCACTGGTCGATTATTCAACAACAATTAATCAATTCCTGACGATCGGGGGCATGAACTCTCCTTCTTACAAGGCGACTGCATACATTAGTCATTACTCGATTCGTATGCCAATTGAGTATCGATTTTTATGGTTCTACAATGTTGACCGATATCGATTATCCAATAATTACCATTATATTATGTTTTATGCAATCCCAATACAGTATAGACGATTCTCCCTATAGGCTTTTCAACCCTTATTCACTCCCACGTCACCCCTTTTCCTCTTTCGCCTCATTCCCTTCTTTTCGCTTTGTATTCATACTCGAATTACTACACCGCTGCATGCAGAATATTTAACCCTTCTCGACGAGCATCGAGTACAGAGCCTTTGGTCTAGCGCGTGAGCCACCATTATCGTCCAATTTTTTCGAGCCGAACGTACCCCTCAGGTGTTTATGGCGCTCGTAAAAATAGAAAAAGCTTCTCATCACTAAAAGAAAAACCTGGCACAGAGATTCTTTACGATTTAACGTCAAAATAATCGAGCCAACTTTCAGCAACCCGCTTTTTTATTTCTCGCACCTCAACTCCAGCTTTTGCTTTCCTTTATTTTACTCTTCACTCGTGTATTTCACAATCCGTCAATAATACACTTTCTTAGTGTTGATATCATAAAAGTTGTTGACGATAACTTAACAGACCAATGAATAAAGTAAAACACATTGAGTTCCGCGCGCGACTTGCGTTAAAGTTGTTTTCGAGCGCGGCCAATTTTTTTCCGATATATTTGAACTTTGATTGGTGGATACAAAAATTTTCAACTTCCGTGTTGATCAAGCGACTCAGAGCGAAGAAAATATGATCGGGGGTCAAGGAAGAGTGTCTCACTGTTGAGGTGGTAGCGGGGGATTTAAATTACATGAAAAAAAAAAAAAAACTGCTAACATCGTAATTACCGTGATGATTTGCGAAAAATTGAAATTTTTACGCTTTTCGAAAAAGTTCGAGAGCGTTAAATCACGTAGAAATGCCAGTAAAGTTGAATTGCATCGACGAGCTGACAACATTAGGCATGGTCGTGAAAGATTCGAGCCGGAGAGGATCCGGAGGATATTCGATGGTGGCAAGATAACCAGGAAATTTAGACTGTCGCAAATTTTTCCAAGGGTCCTGTAAACAGGGGGTTAGGGGAAGTGGGGGATGGAGGATGAATTGTATAAAGATGTACAGTGTAAAAGAAGCATAAGAAGAAGCAGAAAATGCGAGAGATAGACAGCAGTAAAGCGACAACATTGTCGGTAGCAGGAGCATGGAGATGAAGATCTGAGAGCGGTTGAAGAAGGATGGAAAATTACTAAGGAAAAAGGATTGACAGGGGGTGCGCAGAAGAGGGAGAAAGCGAGAGTTTTACTTGGGCTCTCCCCACTTTGGGACTTGAGCGTATATCTCTCTCCCTCTTTCTTTCTGTCTTGCTTATCGTATTTCTCGTTCTTGGGGAAGCAGCGGCCAGGGTGAGGGGTAGAAAGCGGGAGTATCCGAGGGTGTAGACGGCAATGTCGAGCGCGTGAGATCGAGCGAAACGGAGAGACACTCCCGTGTCCTACAGAGAAGTGTACGAGGACGAGCAAGAAATACAGATCGCGACACATACGAAGCTATAAGGTGGTTAGGGGTGGGAAAGCTGCGGATGGTAGAACCGAGGGTTGCGACTCTTGGTGGGAGAAAGAAAGGAAAACGAAGGAGAGAAAGGGAGAAGGAAGGAGAGGTAGAGAGGACGCGCGAGAGAGAAGGAGAAAAAGGCTGAGAGAGAGGATAAAAAAAGAGCGAGAAGAGTGATCGTGGAGAGACGCGGGACACGCTTGCGCGGATCCCGGGCGGGCGCGGGCAGTGCCACTGGAGCCCGGCGGTTCAGAGCTTCGCCCGGGCGTCGGGACGACGAGAGCGGCCCGCCCGAACTTTCCGTGTTACCCTTATAATCGTGCGCGACCAGCACAAAACGCGTTTTTCCCTCACAACATATTATCCAAACGAACCTCAACCGTATAAGAAGAAAACAAATATGAATTACGTATTTATAAATATCTACATTTTCGTGATTAAGTAATAAAACGAAAATTCATTCATCATTTCCATCTGGCACTCATCGAACGCGTGTTCTCCATGACAATATAAATATTGCAGGAGCAAAATCTGTTGATGAGTGCGTGTGTAATTAAGAAATTTCAAAGAAGAAATTCAAAGTGAGATTCGTCTCTGCGTGCAGACTGACCGGTATTTTTTGTCTGACTACATTCGATCAGCCACAGCTTTCTCGATCCGCGATAATATCATATTTTTCATTAGTCAAAATAATAAACAAAGAATCTTCCATTATTTCAGTGCTGTCGTGATTTGAGTCTTGGTGTTTGTGCCTGTGTTTGTGTGACTCTGTGTATCGTCTGTGTATCGGGAAAAAGTTTAGCGCGGAAGTCGAAGCGAGCGAGCGAGACGAAAGAAGCGAGATAAGGAGGAAGTAACGTGGATTGAGAAACCGGGACGTTCGACAGGACCGGAAGTTGAGAGCAGACAGGTGAAAAGGCCTCAAGTTAAAAAGGTTTCTCCGGTGAATATGTGAACCGTGCGAGAGTGCTTGGTCGTGCAAAAGTGTGCGAGTGTGTGATGCACGAGACTAGCGGAACCGGAAGGCAGCCTCGTCGTTGTCGTCTTTTGGTCTCACCGAGTGGAAGTGTCGAACAAACTTGCCGGATATCGCGATACAACGAACAGCTTCATATTGACTCTCCCAGTATCGAGATCGTCAAGAACGTAGCTAAGAAGCATCGGGAAAATTGGATGCTATTTCGAATACCGATTATACGGATGGACCGGCAAACGGTGAGCTTGAGAACGCATCTTGACTCCATCAACACCAACGACCATCCTCAAGTCAATCGTTTCAGCATTGATAATACATATTATCACCGGTGGACGAGGCACTGAGATGTTAGTCGAGCCATGGTCCTTGTCGTCGCCATGAGGACTTCCTCATACATTAATTACTACGTACTCTGCCTCGTATGTTGGATCCTTCTTGGAATCACTGGTAAGACAGATCAAGCGAGGGTAGCAGCATCGACGTTCCACCCTTTTCTCCTTTCCTATCAACACTTTCAAAAATAAAAATAATTAAAAAAAAACCCTCACACCCGGAAATACAGAGGACGTACATTTTTGTGATTATTGTGAAAGATAAATATTGAAATGACATCTCGAATTGTCTGAGAGGACGTATCTACTGGTAGGACGAGTTTGAGATCGAGTTGAATAACGCTAAAGATTTCTTACCTAGTTACCGCCGCGATAATGTTCGCTCGAAGTAGACCGCCGTTGAAGGAACTTCGTTTGCGTCACGAGATAAAGAGGTTACGCGCAGTTCGCTTCATTTAGTAGTATTTTTCATCCGATAATTACTCGATTTATAAAATAACGAGGAAATCCATTTTGTGGTTTGAACAATTTTGCATTAAATACAAGCATCAGACATGCTCTCAACTGAAAACCGTTCATTTTTATTAATAATTCTTCGGTCTACCTGGTACAAGGGAACCGGTGTACGATGAATTAAACTACGTCAAGTAGGATGTGAACATGAGCGATAGCCGGATGTGGGATGACCACATCTGAGCACGATTGACATACAAAAGGGCGGTGTTTCTCTCTCCGAATAATGCTGATCAGGCCCTTTTGCTTGAAGCATTTGATAAATGCATGAATAAGAACATGTATAGGTTAGCGGAACAGAGATAACGCACTTCAGCACCATCCGTAACCGCACAGACCATTAACCCACCCCCTTTCCATCAAAGATCCCTGCTCTTCTGTGAATTATCGTACTACATGTTTTCGAAGCTACGTATATACTGGACGTACGTTGAATATACTCACCGAATCGATTTCTCATTGGAATTTAAGGAGGTACATAGTTCAGACAAGTCACAAAGCGACGGGGTCGTGGGGTCAATGAATTTCCTCGTGCCCAACGTTGTCGTGCCGTTGGTCCTTTTTATTTTTAATGCCCACTATTGCTTTTCTCTTTTTTCTCACTTTTTCTTTTTCTGCACTTCTCTTTCAACGATTGCACATGTTATCATGCTAATAATTCTCTTCGTTAGCTGTCCTGCTCTGCGTCGTTACGTGTTAAGGGTCAGAAAAATGTATTTAGGTTCGTTATGTGTCTCTCGCTGCTCGTGTTCTCTCCGTTTCGTGCTCGCGTGTACCAGATATTGGGCGACAAAGTGTGAAAGAACGGAGAGACCGAGGGAGAAAAAGGGCGACAAAAAAAGATAAAAAACACCGCAGAAAAGTGGGTCGGGTGCTCGAGCTCTACCGCTGTGCAAGCTCCGGGGACAGTGTGCTAAGGGAGGAAAGACAAATCGATATATAGTCTCGCGATGTAAACGAACGATTCTGACTGAATCAATGGATTTACTGTTCTCTTTGCCAACTCGAATATCCATTATTGTCTCTCATATTGTTTTACTAATCTTCCACACAATCATAACAAATTAGCCAAAATTAATTCCTCACAATTCTAATCATTTTCTTTGGCAATAATATTCTTGCAAAATTCTGTGTCTTTTTTTGCCAACATTTTTCTCCATTTACAGTGGAAATCGAACTTTTTTCAATAATCGTGGGAATTTTTTTGAACACTGTAAAGTACGTATCTTTTCGCATTAGTTCAAGATTTTCGTTACTTTGGCAGTACATTCGGTTCATAATGGAATTGTCAGCGAAATTTACGACTGGACCGACAAAAATTTGCCTCCGAAGGGACTTTCTCGAATATTTCTTGCTGCAATGATATAAGTTAAGGGATTTAAAAAAAAAAACGTTTAGTCAAACGTGTCGATCAAAATATCAATCTTTTCCAACCAAATTGTGTTCTCAATGTACTCGATTCATTTTTGTTTATTAATTCCTGTCAATGTCGTGGGTTAATGTCTTCAATTTTTTGTGTATTGCTTTATAGCCACCGCCGCGTCGCTTGAAAATATTTAATTCTATAATTAATTGTGGTAAATTAATTGGATTAGTGAATAACTATGAAAATTAATGGGAGGATTGTTCAATTTTCAAGAAATATTTCCTATGGCTGATTGGAGCCATAATTGAGGGTTTATGTAGCAAGTTGGATGTTCAGTAAAGTTGAGTCACTGGCCAGAGCACTTGATTAATTTTGCTTTGTCTGTATATCGAACCGAAATAGAATGGTCAAGGAGGCAAGGAGGAGTAAAAGATCGTTGGCCGACGAATTTGGGTCAGACGTACATGGCCCTGTATCTCAGTCACAGAGAGCAACACAAACTGAAAATGGTTAGAGCAGAACGAGACGAAGAAAGAGAGAACAAAGAGTGCAGAGCGAGAGAGGGAGGGAGTGAAAGCGAAGAACGAGAAGAGATAGATGTTGGGGATCAAGTTGGATTGATCGCGGGTTAAGATTCGATTCGCGAAACCACCCACAGACGTTCTTCACTTTCCTCAAGCCAGCCGCCATGATTCGAGGGTTATTTGTATAAAATCTAAAGAGGGAGCTTGGCAACGAATGATGAATATAGATTATACTTTTCGCAGATTTCGCTGAATCGGTGTTAATTGATTTTTTCAATTTTCTCCCATTCACTTCCAGCTCTACTAAGAAACAAAAACGTTCCATTTCTTTTCTCGAACAACGATTAAAAATCATGATTGAAAGTCACTCGAACTTGAACAATTTCGATTAATCGTAATGAACTTCACTTCTCAGACGATCGAGTTATTACGAAGAAAGACGGCAATATCGGGAAGGAGATCGTGTGAAATATTCACTGCAAAAAAAAAATGCAACTGGCGCATCAAATATGCATCGATTGTTCCATTTCAATCGCAAATGAAACAAATTGCAATTCCAGCAATCAAGTTGGCAAACTGAACCGAACAAATGAGAGGGATTTTTCTCGTATCGGTAGTAATTCTTGAAATT
Organism: Campopleginae sp. 14b; assembly: GCA_030522525.1. Classification (NCBI taxonomy): domain Eukaryota; kingdom Metazoa; phylum Arthropoda; class Insecta; order Hymenoptera; family Ichneumonidae; species Campopleginae sp. 14b. The sequence continues at coordinate 82,991 of JAPYYS010000507.1, read as the reverse complement.
CGGTCTGTACTCCAGACGTATGCGGTTTGATTCGTAACGCTCAACTATATATTGACAAAGACTGAAAAAAATTGAGCTCATTCTTCAAATTGTTTTTTTTTTCGAACTAATAAATGGACCAATAAAGTGTGGCATTACGTCAATTGTAAAACGATTTTGTGCGTCGGTATAAAATATGATATATTGATATAAAAATCGGAAAAATGGAATCGGCGAAAAAGATTGGTGCTCCAAAAAGTACTCAAAGAACTCGGAGTGACTTTAACAGAAAAGCTCTCACAGCTGACTTCTTTTTACTTTTCCTCTGACGATTTTTCGTCCGCGTCAGCTGAAGCTCTCTCTCTGTACACATGTGTAAAGATAAGTACATAAAGCACGCCCCCTCAAATGCGTTCGTCGTTTATCACTTGGGCGCGAAGCAATACACTTTTGACAGTATTATGGACTCTCGAGAGTCCAGTTGAAGGGGACAGGCTGTTTTCTACTTTAGGCAAGAGTGGCAAAAAAAAAAAGGGAGGCTGCAGCTGGACCAAGGGCTCAAATATCGTGTCAAAGCTCTTAAAGATCTGTGGGTCTCCCCTAAGCGTGTGAAAAAATCCACTGGGGTTGATTTCCTTGCGTGTACATCAGCCCTCACAATCTTTTTTTCCTCCATCGCTCTTCCGGTGTTTTCTTTGGCCATAACCTCCTCGCTCTCGTCCCGTTTCTTCCTCCTTCATTTAGGATCCTTTCTTTTAGATGTCCTCGACGCTCTCCTTTTTACCTCCGCCCAAATACACTGTTCCCCGTGATTGAATGGATCCTAACGGAGTTTTTATAGCCACCGAGAGAGCAGCGTATAAACACACACACTTGTGCAACTTCGTGAATCCACTATTTTATCTGCTGCGAAGAGTCTTTTACAAGAATGACGACGAAGACGACGCCAACGATACGCTCGCCCCTCAACACTTCCTACCATTTTATTTATACACACGAGTTTCAGGCTTTTGGTTCTTGCAATGTACAGCATCGGATGTTTAGTCGGGTTCGATAACCCACATAACGTCTGAAGCCAACAGCCAAGCTTCGTATCCGAGATGCGCGTCTCGATCACGTAAAGCCTCGTATAAAACTCTAAGTACATTTAAATCATCTTAACCCTTGCATACGTATCGATTCTTTTTATACAAGCACCTCCTTCTAAATCGCTCCAATTTTATCGGGGAAACATACTTTACGACTCACTTCACGAGAGGCTAGAGAGAATTCGTAAAAAGCGTAGAAAAAAAAAGCTCGAAACATCTAGTTAACAATTATTATTTGAGCCGTGAATAGAAATTGGGGAGGAAATTATAAGAAGAAACGAAATTTGTTCTCACGCTGAGAAGAAAATTTTGTTTGAAAAGATCGATATTTTATTGGATGCGTTCGATTAAACTTTTCGTTTGGGGAATCACAAAAATGTTGTCATTGCAAGAAGAAATAGTCCAGAAAGTCTCTTCGAAAAGTCAACTTTTCACATTCCAATGATAAATTTGACTGACTGGTTCGTTACGAATGAAAAACATGGACTTTTTTTTCGACAAAATTTAATTTTCAGTGCCAGTACAATAAAGAAATGGGAAATTAGTGAAATTTGGTGATTTGCAATCGGTACACAAAGAGCTCTCACTCGTTGGGTACCAATCATTACAGAGGAGGAAAATGGGGCGAGAGAGTACTCTTGGTTCATAGAAACGACGAGGGTCCATTTTACCAGTTGACTACTGTCAGATCGAGCACACACAACTCTTGTAGCGCACTTGGGACGGTTCTCTCGATGCCGAAATTTAAATGGGCTTACAAAACGCGCGTGCAATTGAAGAGCATTAATTTGCACAGTACAAGACCTCTTGTCCATGTACACAGGAGCTACCGCACCAGCAGGTAGACTTTTGACACTAAGCGAAAATCGATGAAACCAGTACTTATGAAAATTGCATTCAACACGAAATCCAATTGTGTTCTTTGTTCGAAAAATTGGCTTATTCATTTGTTTCGTTGAATATTTAAAAAAAAAACAAAAACGACATACTCATTGATTTTATGCTCGAGTGTATATACGCTGAGTTCGAGACAAAAATGAAATCAAAGTTTGCATCACTGTAAATTTGTCCAATTGAAATCAGCAGGAGAGCCATTTGTCGGAACAATGAGTGATTTCGAGGGTGAAAAAAATATTATTTCCGAGAGATTTTTTTTCTGGCGTTCGATGGCTTTGTTGGAGATAAAATATATTGGTCGCGAGGGCGACGGTGACGATGCTAGTTGATTGAATGACAACGAAAATACTTTGCGACATGACCAGGGCGGCAAGGGGTTTGAGGAGAGGGGCGTGCTGGGAACAGCTCTCAGTGAAGCGCTTTTGTCGAGGTGATAGTTGGTTGAAAATGTATAAAATCCTCGACGTGTGAACGCTTTGAATAACGTTTACCTATGGGAGCACACTCGAGTGAAAAATCACTTTTAAAATTTGATTTTCATGGAACCAGTGAAAAAATTTGCTCCCAACAGCAACAAGGATATTGCGTCGGTAACACTTCGTTTTTTTTTTTTTACTCACCAACAAAAAACGTGCCATCGCTCATTTTGCTTCTCATGGATTATTTCTATTCGGAATAGTCTTGTAAATTTATTTATTTAACGCTCGTTCAATTCGTAAAAACGAGGTTTGATACAAACGTTCTTTCACCGACTTTAGCTGCTTTTGTTATCAAAGCTCTCGGGGCTTAACTTCCGTATGCCCTTGTACCCGTTCGCTTTTTTCCGCCCTTTACCCTCTCTTTATCTTTTTTCATCTTTGCCTTCTCTAGCCACGTGATTTCCTTTTTGGTCCTTTGTTGGATTGCCTTGGCGTTCTGTTTGCGCAGTTCCTCGTCTTATCATCCCTCTTCTTGTTCCACCCCTCAATTCTCCCTCAAGGGAAATACATGCGTTTCCTTCCAAAGAATAAAAGATCCTGTTGCCTTTCATTTCCGGTGACTTTACTTCTGTCCAGATGACCAAATGATCTCAACGGGGCTTCTTCTGTAAGCTCCGTTCATGATTATTATACTTGTCCCACCGTAAATTCTCATCCGACCAATGTTTGTAATTCCAATCTTCCCGATCGGCCACTCGTGAGAGAATTGCTTCGGGGACGGTTAATTAAAAATCGTGCAGTCCGACGAAAACTCATTTTCCGATAAAATCTATCGCCTTTTTATAGCCTCTCAAAAAAGCTTATATTGACTATGATGCAGTTTCATTAAATTACACTTCATTTCAATTTCACAAAGAATTTTTTTGAAACTAATTACATTTTTTTTTAATTTTAGTAATTTTCTCCTCGATATTTTCAATATTGTCGGACAGATCGTATCAAAAGCTCAAATATTCGGCACTAGAATATCAAAAAGCTATATTGACGACAAAGTGGACTAATTGAATCACAGTAAAATTCAATTTTCGGAGCGAATATTTGTCCAGCCCGTAACATCGTTAATTTCATTTCGTTAATTTTGTTTACCACCCAGAATTATTTAGAGACTCGGCACCGTCTTGCACCGCTGAGTATTAAAAGAAAAAAGTTCAAATCGACAAAGTCAGTCGCGTCGCGTATCTATATACTCGAGATTGGCCAATTTTCCGTTATCTATTTTTAGAAAATATTCACTGGACCAAATGATTCAGGCATTTTTCATCGCTTCTTATAGAAAAAATGGAAGTCCCGTATTTCTGGAAAAAAATATATACGCAGCCACGTATAAACTGAAATACACAACCCCCTAATCAATCCTCGATCCTTTCGAGAATTAATCGGATATGAAATTTGCTTACAATTTAATTCCAATGAATGGAGTGAAAATGTTGCGATAATAGGGAACATCAAGTTGAGTAGATAAACCGACATTGTTAGCACCGCAGGTGTATCCGGATTTCGTGGATATATTATTAATCCCAAGTGCTTGGAAAGTCTCGCGTGTTATGTGAGGGATTTGTATGCGACGATGTCCATTCTAAATAATCGAACACCTGTTGCTGTGAGAATATATTTTCGAATCAACAATCGAGGGATTAAGCGGTAACGTTAAATTTTCATTTCGAAAGAGAAGATCTTGTTGATTTGAAGTTGCTGCACAAATGCAGGATAACACGTCGTGCAAGGTCATTCTATCGGTAACCATTTTCGATCCACTGAAACGTAACAGACTCAGGGGATTTTGGGCACAAAAAAAATTGGGTCTCTGAGAAAATTTTCAGTAGTAAGTGTAAATCTCCCCACGTGAGTCCAAAATAGTAAATCGAAATCGAACGAATGCAATGTTGAAATCGAAAAAATTGGCGTGCATTGCATACCACGAACATTAAAAATATAAGACTCTGCGGTTTCCGGAGACAGGAAAAAAGACCCATTGTGAATGTGCATATTCGTCGAAATGATTTTTGCCCTTGCATCCGCGATTCAAGTTTAAAAAAGCATTCAGATATTAAAGAAATTTATTCAGCTCGATGGAACAAATATTACGGATCCGAAAAAGGAGAAACTGCGGAGTCTTGACGAATATTTTATTTTCTCTTTGACGGAAGCTCCGTACGTGTGTACAAAGTTATTTGACAGAACATCCCGATCGCTCGCTGCGATAAGCTTTTCCTATGGCGGACCAACAGAGGGGCGGATCTGTCGCGGAACGATGGAGATCTCTAGCCCAGCAATATAAATGTTCTGTTGAAAAGAGGAGGAAAGGTTGTTTCAAGATTAATAAAACAAAATGATATACACGAAGAGGGAAGTGTTACAAGTGTTTGAATCGATTGCGGTGGGAGGAAAAGAATGATGAAATGGTAGAAAAGCACAGGGGGCGGCGTTAACGTTGGTGCAATGCGCGAAACGAAACGCTCCTGATCTCACACCGTGTCTGAAGAATCCTCGGACCCGGAATCCCGGGGATTAGTATCCAGTTCCGCGCCCCAATAGTGTCGTACTTTCTAGTATAGTGCACATATATACATATGGATATATATAATTTAGTACATATATACATAAAGGCAAAGAAAGAGCCGAAGGAGTGGGACGATGGGATTTTCTGTGAAAAGTATGGAAGTAAAATGAAGATGTAGTATGTATATGCGACATAATGTATTCTCGCGAAGAGACGAATGAGAGAGCGAGTCAGAGAGAGGGAGAGAGTGATAGCAAGAAAGAAGGAAGTGAGCAAGAAAAAAACAAATATAGATATGACGAATTTTCTTTCTCTCTTTCTCCCTCTATTTTCTTTATCTTCATTGATATAAGTATATTTCGAGTATGCGCTCCCTTATGCCCGCACTGGAGTAGGATTCACCAAGTATTATTGGATTATTCCCAGACCGGATTATTCTTATTGGATGGATGCTGCTTCCAGTCCGGGCATGTTCCCGCGAGAGCACTTCCGGTGGAGGCGAAATTCTATACGTATAGATAAGAGGTTGGAACGAGCAAGAGAGGGAGGAACAGAAGGAAAGAATAAATAGAAAGATGCTTCGGAGTGCTCCTTAAATATTTATAATCGAAGTGAAGATAAAGATAATTTCAACGCTCTCTGTTTCCCTTTTCCGTGCGGTTTAAGCCCATAAATTGTCCTCGTAAAGTGGATCTCTCTGAAATGGAGAATCGAAATGCTTTCTCAAGTACTCGATTAAATATGAGTCGTTCATTCTCGCCAAGACGATTTTTATAAATATCACCGAAGAGAGAAATTATACGTGGAATCGGAGAACAGATTCTCTTGAAAAGTATAAGTTGGAACTTGTGTTCCGACCACTCACCGCGATTATTATATTTCCACTGCGAGATAAGCTCCGCGTTGGCGGGGGTAAATATCTGCAGATATTCTGGTTAATTTTTGGTGCTTCGCATTGGATTTCATTCCACAATTAATCAGATCTCTTGATCGAGCGAAAACGACGAAGCTTATTTTTCCTTCACGCTCGACACCAGCGCAGAGAAAAATGAGAAATCGTACACGTCCGCTACGAGCACGTCGGGTGCCGTAAAAAAGTTTGTTCAATTCCTCACAGCCCCGCACTCGGGCGTCGTGTCAATAAAAATAACTTTTTTCTAACTGGTCGTCAAATCATTAATGCGGCTGTGTTTTTGTTCACCAAAAAATAAACATGGGATTTTGGAATATTTATGCTCGAATGTTTGAATTTTTAATTATAAATTTTCATTTTTTTTCCACAGGGGTGAGCACGAGATCGCACTCGTTGGTGAAACGATACACAGGCATCTATCCCGGTCCATACTTCGACTCGAACAATCCGGAAAACTTTACGGCCCAACTTGGCACTCACGCTTTTTTGCCTTGCAAAGTGCGCCAACTTGGAAATAAATCGGTGATTATTATAGCATATCAAACAATTATTCTGCTTTCTGATGAATTACAATGAATTGCACATGAAAATTACATTTCAAATACACTGGAAAAAAAAAAAAATTTCATACATTGGACAGAAGTTTTTTTTCAAAAATCACAAAAATGTTATCATTGCAGGAAGAAATATTGAAGAAAGTTTCTTCGGAAAGTAAAATTTTGTCATCCCAATTGAAAATTTCGTTGACACTTTCGTTGTGAATCAAAAATGTTGTCAAAATTACGTTCACAATTTTCAACAACATATTGACGTTTTTTGAAAATTTTATTTTTCAGTGTATATCAAAAATCGACATGACAGGCCTGTAAGCTTTTCATGCTCCGTTAAAACATATTTTCCTCTTTTTTTTTTATTTGAAAATATTTTGTTGGTCCTGCATCATTTTGTCGAATAATCCTGTAGGATTTTCTGAAGGATAAAAGAGGAGTAAGCTTTGGTTTCGTACTTATGAGAAGGAGTACCCGATATTCAGGTCTACAGCTGTTCAGCATGACATCTGAATATATTTCAGTGAATATACTCGGAAAGTTTCAACGATTGCTCAATGGAGATTGTTGGTTTCTTTTACTTGTTGAGGCGAAAGTTGAGAAAAAATATTTCCTATTGTACTGTTCGTGCGACATGGACATTTTCTATTTACTCGGGGTATAGTTTAACAGAAAAGTCTATATTAAAATACCCGGCAGCGGCTCAACTCGAAGTGTATATAGATTTAAATATATGGATATATAAGAAGTACTGACTTGGTTCTTGATAACAGTGGTTAGGATAAAGCGAGGGTGCGATAGGGGATATTCTTGGTAGGTGAGGGTAGCGACGGTCAAGGGGTCTTCAAGAGAGAGAAGCTTGAGATAAGAGCGTGAGCTCTTCGCTCGGTCTTGTCGCTGGAAAAAAGAGAGAGGAGAAGGCGCGGGTACGAGAGTGGAGAAGAGAATAAGACATAGCAGGTACGAAAACAAAAAAAAAAAAGGAGATTTAGAGATAGAAGAAAATCGGTGGAGACGAGAGTTGGAGAAAGGGAATACATAAACAGAGGAAGATAAAGATATGAGAAGAAATGAAAAGGGGATGGGGGTTAAAGGAGACGAAGAGAGAAAGAGAGAAGAAATAGAAAGACGGAGAGTGCGAGAGAGGGATAACCAAGCAAGCGGTTTTATGATGACGAACGAAATTACGAGGTCGTCGCGGCGGCAATGTCCACGTTCCATGGAATATTGTCTGAGCATAACGCTGATAAGTAGAAAGAGCCACGTCTGATCGCGCGCTGCTTCTATCCCATTGCGAATACTGCAAAAGTACATACGTACACATACATCTGTATATGGGAAAAAGCCCGATGGTATTGGAGCCACGAAACGTCGTACGAGTTGGAATACATCTATCTGCGTCTCGTTGCCACAGGGACCAATAATCCTGGTCAGCTGTGTGTGCTATGCTATAATCTAGGATATTCCCGCAATCGTTCGACCACTCCTTCATTTCCTATCAAACTGGGTCATCGGTTACAGCCGAGAGAATAATTTTGTGAAATTCAATTCTCATGAATATATATCTCGATCGTACTAAATATATACATATCTTTGTGTACGCGTTTGTGTCTGTGTGTACGCTACGTATATATGTATATAAAATGTGTATGGAGCGGTATAGATGTGAATGTATAAAGTAATATTGCCAACGGGGACCCGTAGCATATCAGATGAAATCGGGCGCGTCAACAAAGTGCCAGTACGAGTCTCTCGATTACCCAAAATATTGTCCGGGCTTTCGGGTCATCTTTACCAAAATTAATTCGCTTCACCGCGATGACTAATTGGCACAATCGGTATCAGCTTGTTTCGCTAACCAATTCTGGTCCCATGTCCAAGTAACTTGACCCAGACAAATCACCCGTTGTGAAATAAGTTGTACCTGTCCAAATTTACTTGTCCGAAGCCTCTGGCAAGCCCCTCCATTCGAATAATAACTCGTACTTGATTTTTCGTTGTGGGCCCAGTGATTTTCGTCGCTGCTCCGCCGTTCACTTCAATGACACGCACTCACAGGTCAACAACTCGAACAAACTGTGGGCAGCCCTGCAAATACAACAAACATTAACAAAGTCCGCCTTTTTTAAATCGAATTTATTTGATGTAATTGTTTTCCATTTGTATGGCTATCCTTCGACTCATTTATTATTGTGAGGATATTTATGTTCTCCATTATTCATGGTGCTAAAGGTTAAACCGTGTATTTGCGACTTCATCACATTATCATATATCGAGAAAATTGCCAAATTGCTCGCTTCGCTGTGAAGAAAAAATTCTATTTGTGCGTAGGATTGAATAATTTGCAGGGAAAGTTTAGGAAGTTCGAGCTCAACGTTTAATCTATAGAGAGTCCGTTTATATTGGTTGGCTTAGCAAAAAGCAATTTTATTGATTCGGGAATTGTTGGAAAGTTGGCGGAATTTTACAACGTGATTGAAAATCACTGTAGAATTTTGAAAAAAAGTGAGAGAGGTAGGCATGTCTAATGGAAATAATGGGCGAGATTTTAACGTGTACTCCAAAAGCTTTTATTCCGGATGGACATGTGTCTGAAGCTCTTTAGCTGTTGAAACGCAGCTTTTTTGACGGTGCAATCGATGTCCACACGATAAACTCGTGCAAACCAATATCCTCTTTTCTTGCAGAGGGTATCGCATATACACAGAGAGAGAATGGGAGGAGGATCGAGGAAAAGAGAGATCGGATGACCTGCTCGTGAAACTTTAGTCGATCGATTTTCCAGGGCGACGGTGTAGTAATGTAGGGCATTGAGCTCGTGGATACTGTTGAGAAACACGAGCAGTGTGAATCGCAAATTTTTTTATTATCATTCCACGCAAAGCTTTGAAAGTGTTGAGAGAAAGGGAGAAAGGTGGAGAGAAAAAAAGAGAAGGGTGAGAGATTGGAATGGACCCACATGGGCTTTTTTACGTCGTAAAGAGTCGTGAAATTAATTTTCATGAGGCACGAATAGGAAAAAAAAGGTGCGAGAGAAGACTGACTGTCCTGCTTCTTCGTCCTTTCTACTTTTGCTTCTTTCTCGTTCCCTTACTTTGCCTTCAAAGGGACAAAAGAAAAGCTTCGAGTGAAATTGGGACTTTGGCCAATGCTTTTCTTTCCCTCTTTCTTTTTCCACGCCGTTACAGGTTATAGTTGGCAAAGCCATAAAAACTTTCCGCGCAAAGACTTCTCTCATGGCCTGCTCGTCGTCCTGACGGACTCCCTGAAACTTATCTCATCTCTCTTACTTCTTTCTTCTTCTCTTATAATTTCCATACCAGCCTTGCCTATTATTTAAAAGCTGCGAGAGTTGCGCTGATTTATTTATTCCACAACTATTTCGACGTCATCAAGAAAAATAAAACTCATTTTTCATCCCCCATGAAAATTCGTATGTTTTAATAATTGACCGAGAATTATTCGAGGTATAATTAATCAAATGATTAAATCAATCGGTCGCCCGAATTTTTTTCTTCCTTCCTCTTGAAAGGCCAACTTGTTTCCTCATTATATGGCTCCACAGGACTCGGAGCTCGAAAAGTCATCGTGTTGCCTGGAAATAGAGAAGGTTGCCAGAGTACTTTAGCGATCCTTGTAGGCTACTACTGTGAATATACACGAGTAATTGGAGCACGAAACTTTGCTCGGTGCTTGGTAAAACTTTTATTACTACCGCCTTGAAATATCGCGTGTGAATTTTGTTCCTTTGATTTGTCTGCTTCGGCTATCTTTCTTCATTCCTCTCGCTCATTTTCTCGTGTGCTTCCTCAACGTGTGCGTACAACAGCCGTGTCTCAAAATATTTTTGACCCACGACACGAATCTTGACACTATTTTTACTTTATTTCTGTGCAAACAATAAATTAACGTCCGAATGATAAAAGCATTTCGAGATCGCGTGCTTTATTAACTGCTGCAGATAATATTTCCACAGCCTATATTAATTATGTTCGCTTCTCTCCGTCTTGTTCTCCCTCCATTTGTGATACCGGATCGTGACGAACTACGGTTAACTAAAATATCGACGAATAATTTAATTTAACCAGCGACACACTCCGCTGTTACCGTTTTCCAACCAGAATATTAACGTTCGTCCGAGCTTTTTTTTATCATATTCAATTTTGATGACACAATTACATTGTAAAAATAATTCTTCACTTGATCGAGTCTCCATCGTTATGTAACTGTGTTTAATAATTTGTGTATATATGCGACTGACCTTTACGCAGTAACGAGAAAATTTAGTACTTGGCTTCGGCAAAGTATCCGGTGGCACGCAAATTATTATAATCACGTTGGTACAGCCTAAGTTATATATTTAATACTTGATACAAACACACTCCTGTGGTAATGATATATGTACGTATACGTATGTATAGGATTACATAGAGTATTCGACGGTATCTAGAGCTATAATTAAATGTGAACGGTAGATCGTACAAGCACGTTAATCCTCGAGTACAACCCTTCCCAAAGAGTGTAATTAACGCTCTGGTTTAAAAAAAAAATGAAACGTTTTTTTTTCACATTTTCTAGAACACCCTCAACCCCCGACCTGACCGCCAACTTCTTTTAACTTTGGAACACACAAACATTACATCGCTTTTTTCGTGCATTTTCTTATTATTCATATTTAAATGTATTTTTTTGCCTATCTTTTTCGCCATTAAGGTATCATGGATCAGGAAAAAGGACGCTCACATCCTCTCAGTTGATAGAGTCATGTTCATCGCTGATGAAAGGTTCCAGGCGATTTTCGTCGAAGGCGCTGAAACGTGGACCTTACAAGTGAAATATGTACAGGCCAGGGACGAGGGCGATTACGAGTGTCAAATTTCCACCGAACCCAAAACGAGTCACTTCGTCCATCTCAACGTTGTTGGTTCGTAACATCTTATCATTTTACATCCACCGAATCACACATATTTTAGTAAAAGAGAAAAATCGGAACAGAAATTATATAAAAATGATAAAATTATAAAAAATTATGAAATTATAACATTATAAAAATATAAAATTATAAAATTATGAAATTATAAAGTTATAAAATTGTAAAAACCTAAAATCATAAAATTATATAAAATATTGCAAACTGTATAGTTTACGAAGAAATGATAGCTCGTGTTATTGTTATGGCGTTACGATATAATTTATGTATCGACTAAAGTATGATTTATGAATTGACAGTGCCAAAGGTCGAGATACTAGGTGATCGAGACAGGTTCGTAAGAACCGGAAGCACGGTTTCCCTCAGATGCGTAATAAATCGGTCTCTCGAGGCGCCGTCGTATGTTTTTTGGTATCACAAGGGTGATCGAGTTCTAAGTGATCATTATGGCAAACTGGACATTCATCCGGTGACAAAAACCGAAACAGCAGTCTTCGAAAGCAGCCTCGTTATTCACAACGCGAGGCCGGAAGACTCGGGGAACTACACGTGCAGTCCCAGCAATCTCGATAGCGCGAGTGTTACCCTTCACGTTCTTAATGGTCAGTAGGAAATTAATAAAAGCTCCTTTCTTATCATTAAAAACTGGGAGGCAGTGAAAAATATTTTTAGGAGCTTGTATTTTTTTTTTCTCCAAAAAAAAATTAAGTTTCTCCCCAGAAATGTATTGCTCAACTTATTGCCACGGTTTTCTTTCTCATTGCATTTATTTTCACGTACAAAAGGTGATTATTAATATTTTATTATTCAGGCGAACATCCGGCAGCCATTCAAAGAGGGATAAGTGGAGCACCAGGTGGTTGTCGGGCTCTGTGGTGGTTAGCAGCTTCCGTCAGTTTGTCGTCGAATCACGGAAGACGTGCATTCGTTCTTGCCGTGTTAATATCAGTGGTCCTCTTCACCTATCAAAAATCGTTGCGTTTAGGATACATCGGTAATTTGTTGATCGTACGATAATCATAATGGCATCGATGTCCCGAAGTTCAGGTCTTCAAGAGAACTGGCAAAAGACGTTGTTGCGCGTAATCGAATGGTGCTGGAAAATCGCCGGAGGCAAGTGGAAATGTCGAAGAAAAAACAGAGCGTTTGACCAAACGGAAATAAAATATTACGCGAGTGTCATCCACTGGCAACGAAAGAAAACAAGAATAACACAAACAGAAAAACATACAAAGACACTATTCCACGAGCCATCCAACTCACACGGCCTTCAATAACCTTCACATACTTCACGATGATCCAAAGTTACTCGACAACTTTCGGCACCCAAGTTTCAGACTCGCCGATCATTATTTATTAATGAAATTTATACCGGCTCATTATCTTGCGATCTCGTCGTTCCATCCACGATTTCATGCGATTCGTGCTGAATTATAAAGAACAAGACGTCCACTTGTCTTTGAGTGAAACAGAGAATGAACAGAGAGAGAGAGAGAGAGAGAGAGAGAAAGAAAAAGAGAGTGTGCGAAAAAATGCATGAAAAAAATTACCAAAATGTAAGAAATGCAACGTTTAAAAAAAAAAGCAAAACCATCGCGCCTCGGTTTCCCACTCTTCACATGAATTTCCTGTGCTGTATCCTTCCTTTTTTTTCTTCCTAGTCCCCCATTTTTTTTTAGACGAATGGAAATTGATGGAAATAGTAAACGGTCAAATATTTTCCGACAAATCGACGGCAATAACTCCTTGATGCTCCTAAATTTGGGTTTTTCGTTATTTTTGTTGTATCCCAATTAGTCTCCTTCAAGTTCATTCAATACAAAAATATTATTTAATTTCCCGCTTATCATCAAATCATTGTTCATTTTCGTCATATCGATTTGTATACAAACTTCGCTTTGTCGTCATGCGAACCAACGATTTTATCTACTTTTTGAATAATTTCATGTTCAATGAAGCCCGCGACAAAGTTTAACCACCTGAAACTACACGATCGATCTTTAACAAATATAATAGCCACTGAACGCGATGATAAAGTTACGAGATTAATAATGAACGATTAGAGAGAGAGAGAGAGAGAGAGAGAGAGAGAGAGAAATGGTGACGGGAGTCTCGGGGATTACGGAGTTCCTTGGAGGAAAATTAATCGAATGGCGCCCCGGAAACGACACGATTTCGTTGAGATTATTTTTTCGATGGACTAAAAAATCCTCATTACAATGATGAATTTTGATTTCTTCCTGATCCACGATGAAATGAAAGTTTTTTGTTGAAAGAGGAAAAAAACGAAGAAACTAAATTGTTGAAAAGTGTCTTTGAAGTCAGTATCTGAAAGATTAAGATTCTCCTCAAAGGTGGACGGAAAAAATGAGTTAATCAGGGGGATGTGTATTTAAATCTGGAGACAGTACGATCCGGCCGTTAGAAATAAGAGTAATAAATATTTTTGATTGTATCAAAATCGATAATTGAGCTTGAAAATTCAGTGGAGCGAGAGTCCAGAAGTGAGATATAGAGAAAAATAAAAGTTTCCTTTGGCCTGGCTTGCCGAATCGAATTCATTCGTTATTCGGAAGATATGGGATCGCGATGAGCCACGAAGATTCAAGCACGAACACGGAAATTCAATGAAACTTGTGCAAGAAGAAAAATGAGAAAAATAATATGCAGATAAAAGTCTCGGTCTTGGAAGTCTCGGACGTGAATTTTCTAGCTGGTTGTTTGCGTGCAAGCGATATGAAGGGACGTGAACGAACCGTGGCATTGATTTTGCTATTAGGCGGGTCGAGCTTCCGGTTAAACCCCCAGGGCATTTCGATTCAACCACATTTCTCAACCTCCCCTTCCTTCTACCATCGAGAGGGTGGTTCGAAGACGCGACTTACGAAGCCCAGAGTTCTCCCAATGTTCTTGGGACTAATTTACTCCCGTTCTTTGCCTTCCTAACCCCTCTCCACTCTCTAAATATAAAGCCAAGCTCTGAAAAGACCAACGCTGTATTATGACGATAAGGGCTGTTGGAGCAGCTGCAAATTTGATTACAGACCAGTCTGTTCGAGAAACTCCTATCTATCGTTCATTACACGAAGACTATTCCTCATTCTCGAGTTACGGGACGACAGGTAGAGCTAACCAATAACCGAAAAGAGGGCAAAAGTACTTGGGAACTCAACCATTGATTTTAATATCGATTTCATTCAACTTTTCAATAACCAGTTTCTTTTTTTTCTTCTTCACTTTATCCACTATTTTCGTGAGACTTCACTCCAGGATAATCGCTAATGAGCACTAATTTAATAAATAAGTGAATGGCTTTTTTTTTTTTGCAAAAACTCGATACTTTCCGAGCAAACATGCACAATTTTTCCAAATATTTTCCTGTTCCTGTTTTATTTGAATGAATTGACCACCGCCATCGCTTTCTCGTTTCAAAATTTATCAAATCTGAGTATTTTGGCGACGTAATAAATATCCGTGAACAGATTGTCGGGGGGGGGGGGGGGAATGAAAGCACTTGACGAAACGAATGAAAGTCGCAAAAGCAGTAGTCGACGAGTGAAAAAGGTTGAAATAATAAAAATTATGGCTTCACGGTAGAACGAATTTGAAGGGGAGTTTTCCAATGTTTGACGAACATTCGATTTCCGTGCCGGATACACGCTACGTGTACGTACTAAAATTATGATTGTGACGTTTTACTGACGCTTGAGGCTAAATCGTAAATTTCCGTATCCCCTGGAGCTACCACTATCCATGATATCGACAGAATCCATACGAATTCGAGGATAAATGAAGAAGTACGAACGATGGAGAAAATGCGGCTGTCACGAGAAAGCCGAATCTGTAGGTCGTCAAAGTCTTCCTCGATAGAATTGAAACTTGTTCGATCAAGATATATAATTATGTAGCAAAAAAAATGGATTGAAAAAAAAAAGATCGTTGACGTCTGATCGTAAAAAATTGATTAGAGAAAGCGAAAATCGTGATAGTGTACGTAATCGACTTTGACAGTCAGGTGCTCCTCGTCTCGACTGGTTCTAGAATCGCCTTGACTTGGGATTTCAAAAAACAAATGAAAGAACGATTCGCAAAAAAAAAAAAGCGTCGACCCTCGAGACGGCGGGCAACAAAAGTGGTCGAAGAGAAATTCAACAATTGAATATTGATTACGTACACTTTGAAAAATAAAAGCAACTCGTTCTCGTGACTCGCGGGATAATAACTTAAATTTTATTCGCCAAATGACGAAATATTAAAAAATATCCATGAATTAACGCGCGAACACACGAGTCAATAATTGAAGAAAAAAAATATATATATCTATAGATCTATATAAATATACATCGCTTATGGCAAAAGAAAAATTATTTAAGAAAAAAAAGATTAGCTAATTGTAATTGATTGTTGATTCTTTCGCGGGCGTCCGATTTCCTGCAACACCAACCAACTTTATATTCCGAAATATATATCGTGTCTACAAGACGAATAAAGTATACGAAAGAATATAAACGTGTTTGCAGGCTCATCGCATTCGGCGTGAGAGAAATTATTCTCCGTTAAAATCTTTCAATTGATTTTGGTATTGAACAAGTTTCAGCTCTTACGATTAATGAACGAGGAGGCTTGTGATCAACGTGGTTTCTATGTTGCTCCTTACGCAGTCAATCTTCGCGAAGAACGAATCGAAGAGACTCATTTCTTTTCTTATTCATTTTTGCTGGGAATAATTCATGAGACGAAGAAAAAAGTAATGGGGAAATGAGAAACGAGTCGATCATATTTAATCGAGGTCAGAGAGAAGTTCCATGATTGGGCAAAAACACTATACGAAACGATATTAGAATTACCTACGATTCATGTGATTGTCTGTAAATAAATAGTATATAAAATGACATAATGTTAATTATGATATGCCGTACGTGTTTTAACTAATAAAAATAACAAAAAGAGAAACAGCAAGAAAACAATGAAAAAAACACCCAAAAGTTACTGTGTAATTTGTGTAAGTGAGAACATGAAAAAAAAAAAAATAAAAGAATGGACGGAAATAAATGAAAAAATTAAAACGACATTGTGAAGATTGGAATGCAACAAAAAAAAAAACAAACAGAGCATAATACCGCACATTGGGTAAAGATTGTCTGGCCGCCTGTGCTAACCGTTTCGTAAATACCTCGTATGCACAATCGTGCGCGGTCGGAATCAAGCTTGAAAATAAAAATTCACTTAATTTTCTCGCTATTTAAAAATACATAAAGGATTCAGATTCTCTAAAAGAATTTCAAATGGTTTGTGTCTCGTAGCAATTTCTTCTAACGATATTCAACTTTGCAAGAATATGAGAACTTCATTGACGACCAACGCTTTCGATGCTTTGAGAGATCGAGCCGGAAAATCGATGTCGGATGAAAAACTGAAAAATGAGGTGCAAAATGAAAAATGTTGAACATGGCGACGAATCGTCGAGACAAAGACGATCGAGGGTAGCACGGGCAGGCCACACGCCATAGATATAACACTAATTAACGCCGTAGCGTAAGAAAAACTAAGGGTTTAATTAAAAGAAGAGAAAAAAAGGGAAAAAATTGATTCGATGATATAATTGAGTATTGTCCGATAAATATTAACCAACGGGATTAAGAAATAAAGGGAAAATAACAGAGAGAAAGAGAAATGCGAGATAACGAGGCTAAACGATGAAAAGAAAAAAGGCGAAGGAAAAAGGAATAAGAAAAATAAAGCGGTTCGTTGGACTGACGCCGTGAACGCGCGTTGGTCGAATGACAACAACTCAAATGTAAAAAAGGGGCGACAGGGACCTTGCTCTATATATTTTTTTTCCAACTTTCTCATCTCCCTCTGGGCCGTCCGAGGAAAACAACATTCAAGGTGAAAACGGACTTTTTCCACTGTCACTATAGTGAAAATAATTTTATCGAGTCAGAGACAATTAAGGGTGGAAAAGAGAGAGAAAAACGAAAGTCAACAACGTCCTCGTCGCTCCTTTGGCAGAAAAAGAAAAAGAAATAATTCAAATGGACGCGAAGGAAAAAAGATGTAACATTCGTCTAGAGATAATGAGTAGTGAGCATTGAAATTTTGTACCAATGTCTATTGTAGTAATCAAGTGTCGCGCCTTTGATTTTGCATTTTTCAATCGAAATATGCACGATTCCCATAAGCATATGCGTTTGAGCAGCTCCTATATGTTTCATTTATTATTTCATAACGATCTTCGACTTACCGAATAATTTTACTTCATAATGAGAAAAATGATAATGAAAAAAAAAAAAGATTATGTGCTTTCGGTCCCGAGCGTCTCTGCGCGACCGAAATTCCGAAGAGCCTCAACAGAAGAAACAAATTAATGATCGAAATCACCAAATTATCATATCGCTTCCTGCGGGACTCTCGGGACTTTGCGCAGGGATTGTATATTTGTCGCGTCCAATTCAATCGCGATACTAATTGTAATTAAACAAGATTTAAAATACGACGATGATGACGACGCTCTGCCTATACTTTGTGAAATAAAAATAATCGTGAACCTCGACGAGTGCTGGCCGAGAAAATCCATGAAGAGCGCATCACAGAATAACCAACAACAAAAGATCACGACGAATCAAAATCGATAAATCGGATAAAAAAACGTTTGTCTTTTTTGAGCAAACCAATTTCCCGGCACGCACATGTACGAGCTTCGATTGGCTGTGTAGGCTGTGTGACTCATCAAACTATTAGAAAACAAAATGAATAAGCAAAGAATAAATTTCACGAACGATGATGAAAAAAAAAAAAAAACACGTTCGCGTCGTCCACGGATAATAATCGTTGCGTTTACTTAGCGATTGGTCTAAATAATCGTTAAACCGAGTTTCGTCCACTGATTCGAACGTTCGACGATAACATTCATTTTATTTAATCCACCAAAAAAACAAATTCCTCTTCTCTCCAATGACGAAAATATTGACGACGTTGAAAAAAATAAAAGGATACGAAATTCCGGCAATTTTTTTCCACATTAAAAACATTTCGTAATATGGATTACTAAAAATTCTTTATACTGAAAAACGAAGCATTGTCGAGCGGGCGAATAAGTGGACATCGCGAAAGACTTGAACCTCGAAACTTGCCTCGTCTCGCGGATTCTCGCACGAGATTTCAAGTCGAGCAGGCAAATGAAATCTCACGAAAAATTTCAAAAGGAATATGTTAGTAAATACAACACTATCGAATCCGCGAGATGATGCTTAGACGAGCGAGGACGAATAAAAATCATGATTATAGTGCAGCGATAAAATGTATGTGCGTGTGAAGGTATGTGTGCGTATCGCGTGTCGTCACGTTCGAGTTTAATGAGAGATTGACTTATATATAATGAAAGAATGTATTATTGGCGAGTGAGATGAAAAAGCGTGTAATCTTTGTGGATGAATGAGCGAAGGACGAATTCCGAGAGAACAAGAGAAAAAAAAAACCAAAAAAAGAATACAGGAGCACGTGTTACCCGATCATGCATTTGCAATTTCAAGACACTTCGTTACCAGCATTCGTATGCATAAGTTAAACCTCGGTTCTACAGAGACAAGAAGTGAAACGTAAGCAAACGAAGAAAAGAAACACACATATATACGAAACATGTGACGAAACGTTATTTTAAGTTTTTTGCTTTCCCCCTCGACGGGACTTCCGATAATGTGAACGCGACGAGACTCCGATCTCTCGTGTACTCGAAAGCGTCGCTTTTTTCCAGTTTCTCTCTTTTTTTCTCAAGCATACACTCGTGACGTCTTGAGATCCAAGCCGGAAGTCTCGTCGACGTAAAAATCCAACGGTCTCGTCCACGTACTCTTTACATACGAGATTAAAAACGAATAAAAATGATATGACCACGCAATTCAAACGTTTCGTTGTTAACTATTATGGCCAGGGGCGGCGTGGAATGAAAAAAAAATCAATAAAAATAAAACCCCGCTCTATGTGTGTAAGAACCACGAAGCTTAATGAAGAGCATTATACTATGAAACTTACGGGATACTAAATAAAAGTAAGCCAAACCGTTGAGAAATTCAGAGAACCTCGATGCCGATCCTACTCCATTAATCAATATTCCTTTCCTATATCCCCTCATCTTCACTGTCCCAACTACGAAAAATTAATCCTTTGACTGCACTCTGCTCCAGCTGTGCCCTGAAGATTTCATATTTTTTTTAATATCCTGTTTAAGCCAATTTCAGGTCTTGTCTCCAAGATTGTGGGTCACCTGATGCACCACAGAACGCGGTACGGTGAAAAAAATTAGCCAATTAAATTTTATTTCGATCGAAAGAACAATCCGAAAAATTTGTCATTGAAAAAAATGATAATTCTACGACAGTTTTGTCGAGTGACGATGAGATGAGACTAGAGACCGATGAATGCGTGTTGGAATATTTATTTCTCTCTGTACAAACTGTCTTTGTGCATTAGGGGAGGTAAAAGTTTGTCGAGATTTTTTTAACAACAATTTTATATGATTTTTGTGAGAACAGCAAAATATTGAACATTGAGGAACCTGTTTTGCTTGGTGATGAACTTATTGAGACTGAAACTGAGGCTCATCAGCAGGTTTCCTTGGAACGTTGAGCGAACAAGTTTGGTCATTCGTAGAACCGACTCAATTTGATTTTTTATTCATATCACGTGTTTTCATGCAGTTCTCGATGGTTTTACGGAAAGAGAAGAGATAGCAGGCGCCGACGAGTCTCAACGGCCCCATGAGAATCGATTGGAGTATCAAGTCGGAAATCGACGAGAAAGGCGACATTCCAGAGCTGAGAACGGTAAGGATGTAACCGTCGAGACCAACGGTAGAAAAGAATTTTTCCGACTGCGAAAAAAAAAGGATATTCAAGTCGATTCTTCTTCGAAATAAAAAAAAGTTATTAAAACGTCGTCGTTGGGAATTTTCCGCTGCAAATTGACGCTGAACTTGGTCGTCGAACAACTCACCAGAGCGTCTTGGATCAATGCACCAGCTACCACGTCCGGTTTGACCAATTGGCTGCTCGAAGATATGAGTTTAGTTTCCAAAGGTTTTCTCAACTCTTCGATGGCGAAACCAGGTGTGTCCGTATCAGGTGGCAAACTCAAGGTCACTGAAACGTTGTAAGGACGAAGTTCCATAGAAATACTCTCGGCCAGACCACGAATAGCGAATTTAGTGCAGCAGTAGGCAGAATATCCAAAAACTCCTGTGGGAAATCCAACGGATAGGAAAATCAATTCTTCATAGAATATCGTTGTGCATAATCGTTAAATATTATGGGCATAGTGTCCTGGACGTGTCCTTTGAATTTGCGAACATCCTGAGACGAATTCTCGCGCAGAATGTCGATTTTTTATATTTTTTAGTAACCGAAAGTTTTTTTTTTACTGACCAAGCAGAGCGGCCAATGAAGAAGTTAAGACAATTATTCCATCTCTTGAGCTTTTCATTTTCGGAACCACAGCCTTGATGCAATTGAAAGTTCCAATCAGATTAAGATTAACCATGTGATTAAGATCCTCCGATCTCGTGTCCTCGATTTTTCCACATATTGCAGTGCCAGCGCAATTGATTAACATATAAATAGGACCCATCGATTTTTCCATCTCGTTAAAAGCTTTCTCCACTTTTTCGTAACTCTCCCCGACATCCAGTGAAAGAAACTCCACTTTTTGTCGTTCTTTGTCTACGCAAACTTCCATTATTTCGTTTCTAGCACATTTGAGCTTTTTTACGTCACGTGCAATGATCGTAACGTGGGCACCCATTCGAGCAGCGATCAACGCTGCTGATTTTCCGATCCCACTCGATCCTCCCGTCACCTAAAATCATCCAAATCCATCAGAGACTCCACTGGGATCGTATGTGACAAACAATTCTATTTGCGTGTCTAATTTACCACGACATGCTTATTTTTTATGCTCCGTTTTGGTTTTCCAGGCCATAGGACACTTTTGGCTATCAAGAGAACAACCAGCAGCACAAAACTTATCAGGGAAACTCCCAGCCAGACTCCCATTTTTCTAGCCGCACGAATCCTGCGGTCAAAAATAACAATCAATGCCGATCGACAAATCGGTTCAAAAATCCTGAAAAAATACACAATCGTGATTTACGACGGTTGAGAAAAACTCGACTGCAAATAAGATTACTACTTGCAATGCCTCGCGATCGATAAAAACGGAATTACAAAAAATTTGACTCCAGCATGAAAAAGAATCCTGCCAGTCTCTACTTTATCAGATCCGTCCGGAATTCGTGGTTAGGTTCGTACTGGAGCAGTGAGAAAACAAGTTTGTGCAGATGAAATTAGTGAACAAATCGAAACCAACATAATAATCTTCGGCGTTTGCGTTCCCCACCATAATTCTCAGCTTTAATGAATTGAGAAACTACGAAAAACGTCCACTTCATCGAAAACGAAATTTTGACTTAACCTCGTTATTAAAAATATCTAACAAACACCCGGAAAGAACGCACAAGATTTACTTTCCACTTCACTCGGATTTGCAATGAACTATCTCTCCATTGACTACTGGCCCAACTCAAGTTCGTATCGCTTGGATTTATTTGATATTCCCGAAGTCATGCAATCCTTGAGGCTCCTGTTGGCAACGTACTGTATAATACTGTGACTTCATTCAGGGGCCGGCACTCAACAGTCGACTTACTAGCAAGTCGTGACCATCAGGTGGCTCCATCTTTCCCAAAATCATCGAAGTTTCTTCGGAAAAATCTACGACAGACATTTTCTCTTTTTTTGTTCGAAAATGTACAGAAACGTGACGATTGATTATCTTTGTGGTACGTTTCGGAAGTGAATTTTGATTTTTCACCAAGCTCGCATTCTATCGTTGCAGATATTACCGGTCAGAGTAGAAATGATTCGAAATAACATATTTATAGTCGACTGGCAAGGTAGTAAATTGAATATTCCTGGCCAAGCTCTGATGATATTGTCGGATCGTCCAGACAGTGGCGCTTCCATGAAAATCCTTGGGACTACGAAAGTAACTCGAAGGATAGGCGAGCGTGATCGACGGACGAACATTTGACAAATAAATAACAAAAAAAAAACCAAGAATTTCATTAAGAAAACGATTTTGTTGATTCCTAAGGAACCGAACTATAATTAACAGCCTGGTATGTTCATATTCATGTAGTTTTCTAAGTGCTGGCTCTCTGAGAATCGAAAAAATGGATTCATGTTTTTAGAGCCGACCCTTGACGCCATTGGCGACCTCAAAGTCATGCCGCTATAATGACGAGAGTACAGCAGTAGATGTTGACTATTGAAAATCAAACGGCGTCGCATATCAAAGCTTTTCCGATGTTGTCGCATGACGAGGAGTTATTCGTCGCGGGCGAACTGTATCGATTACCATTTTACCTTTAGGTATGGACAAAGATATCTCTTGCATTAATTATTCAAACACGGTATCCAATAGTTGAGTGTGGAAAAGGAGAAAGAAATGTCAGGAAAGATCAAAGGATAATATTCATGCTCGTTTCTGCATTTTCATTCGAAAGATCGATCCTTGAAAGCCGCGGCAATAACGGGGAGATTTGTATTGGCGCGTAGTGATGATGATAATTTGGCATCGCGACGATTTAATGTTTCGGGGGAAAGTGACGGTGCCTCTTCCGGAAAAAGGGAAGCAAGGGCGGATTAAGTAGTTTATGAGCTTATCGAGTACCAATTAGCGTAGCGTGGAATGGACGCCTCGAATTTGGAACGGGAGTAGGTGGTACGTGCATTAACCTCATCGGCGCAGTAGCAGCGACATGAACACCGGCGGAATCATATCGTGCCCCCTCTCCAAGCAGAGCATTGGACCACCCAGCCTCCGCGCGCACACGGCTCGCAGCAACCCCGCATGGCCAACCCTGCCGGCGCGTTACCCTTCGTGCAAAAGGTCACGTCCCGCCCTGTCGATCATTCACCTCGGATCCTCCAGGACTTGCTCCTGCTCGTCTCCACAGCCAGGTTAAAGCTGAAGATCTAGCAGCTCGCTCTGACGCTTCTCCAAAACATCCCTTAAAGAATGTTATTAAAAATACAAACTTTATTCCCTTACGGTATATTCTTCCGGCAGAATACCCTTCGCAATTGGCAAATAGAGCGAGCATTCGCCTTCATATTTCATCGTAATGAAATTTCCTCCTGCCTCGACGTCCATCTCGAAATCTGACTTTTCTAAATTGAAATTTTCACCATAAATCAGGCGCCTACGATGTTTTTTGGAAAAATCAATTCATCCCTATTTCTCAAATGAAACTCTCGAGCGGAAACTTCGAAAAGTTTCCTCGCACAATCCTACCGAGTCCGGGCAATGAAAAAAACTGAATGTGCACCAATTCAAGACTCTGAACAATTTTTTAGAATTTTTTCGGATCAAAACGACAATTATCGGCCAATTACGAAGTCGTCCGATCCAGTACTTGGCAGAGGAACTACTTTTGCGATTCATCTTTGATTTTTAGGTCAAATAATTATGAAGATGATGGGAAGGGACACTTGTGAGAGTTTCCAAGAGCCTTATACATCGAAAAAGTATTCAAAAATTATACTTGAGCAGGATAACGAGCATGCAGTCTCTTTGGAAAAGTTGCCAACCGTTCTCCACTCTCCCGTGTAGTTAAGGGCCATCTTTTACTACTTTTATTTCGTACCATGTCAATTAGAATCAATATTTGCGGCTCAAACGTCATCGTGATACCGTAAGGACTGTGAAAGTAACTGATGGACAGGAAATCGTCGATCGTTCCCATGAGCTTGGACAGAAATTTCGGAACGACCAGATCTTGGATGGCTTTTCTTCGATTTCAATGAAATTTGAGTTCCTGCTGCGATCTGACTCTCGGAATATGCGGTGGCATATGATGTGGACCTTTAGAAATTTGTCGTTTGCTCAATTGTTTCTTGTTGGTTGGGAGAATTTGACATTTGAGCGTGTGCTGTTGGTTGTTGGGTGGCTCGTTTTACATTTAGGATGCTATGTGTTCTGGGTGTTTGTACGGTGTTAGAACGTTGACTCGAAGGTCCTTTTGGCTACGTATAGGGAGTGTCCCGTGCGTTCACCCTCTTGCTCTTGTCGCGGGCGTATTCAAAGCAAAAGGGTGAGATAGCGCGAGCAGGCATCGAGAAAGAACGAAAGGGAAAGAGAATGCATAGGATAGAAA
This sequence comes from Campopleginae sp. 14b, assembly GCA_030522525.1. Taxonomy (NCBI): domain Eukaryota; kingdom Metazoa; phylum Arthropoda; class Insecta; order Hymenoptera; family Ichneumonidae; species Campopleginae sp. 14b. The sequence continues at coordinate 58,447 of JAPYYS010000507.1, read as the reverse complement.
CTAGTCTATACGTGGGACTACCTACCCCGCCAAATCCCCAGCTACGACCCTGGTGTGCCGCGGTGTGTCTCTCCCGGGCTGCAACGAGGGTGAACGCCCTCGGCTGACCCAGACTCAGAATCGATCTTCATTCGGTGCGCGGTTCCGCGTCGTCACTGACTTCTCTGATTTCCTTTCTCGCTCTCTCGCTCTCTTTCTCCCTTTTGCGTTCCACCAAAGTCACCCCCGGCAGCAGCACCAGGGGCTCACTGACTTCTGCATTCTCGCATTTTTTCCAAGATGCGATATCACGACGATGGAAGAGCTCGCAACAAGGCCAACGTTTGCAGTTAAAAATGAGTTGCTAGCGAGATAACAACTTTGGCTATTTATCAGCATATACCAATGTATCGCACGGTTGTACGAAGATTTTCTCAGGGAAAAGGATCTCCGAGATCGAGTCCGATAGGCCGTTTAGGAAGCGGAGACGAACCGAAGTAATGATGTGGATCGATTTTTCTCTTCGTCCAAGTTTTATTACGTAATGTGGGAGACTGATACGAATAAACGTAGAGGGTTGTAAAAAAAACGTTCCCGGAACATTAAGGCCTGGCATTACTTTTGTCTACAGAAGCGCAGTCACGTTACCGCACCTGGTTCACGCGTCACAGGCTTCGGCGTTACGTAACTACAGCTGTGGAGCTTCACCAGAGACATTTATAAGGATCGAGAGAACTGTTTTTCTTTCCTCATTGACGTGTATAATATTAACGGGGGCATGAATCCCTTGACGAGGGGTGAATAAAAGAATCCTTCGGTTCATTATTGTAGCCAGTATCGAAAGCGATCCAGTTGGTCCACGTAACACTCCTCCAATTGCTCTCGTTCCGTCGTCCAAATAATTTTTCACCCCTCAGCATCAATCAGCTGGCCTGGAGGACGTAGAAACTGGGGCGGCAAGAGCCAAAAATCGGAGGCCTAAGCCCCCGACAGCGCGCAATATATAGGAAAATGGGATCAAGAGATATACGTTTGGGTGCGCCACACGCACGCACGTTACCATTACTTTATTTACTTTTATTCTCGTGCCCTCAACTCCCGTGTATCTTTACTTTTCATCATTGCAAAAGATGTATTTCCTCCCTGCTCCTACAATATTTATGAGGATACCCGACAATTATCTTGCTGGAGACCCGTGCAACCATTATAACGATGGAATGCCAACGATGGAAAATCAAATGAAATCCTCCTTTCCTTGAAATTTTGGTCTCACGAGTTCGAGCTACGAAGAATCTCCACTCAACGCCCGGGCAATGAAAAAATCCAACAATAAAAAACTAAACGACCATATCGATACATAAGAGTTGACGTAACCGCGTCGCATTCGTGTTGAGCGGAATGAAGAAGATTGCAGTAGTCGTCCATACAGTGTTGCTCACTTTTCCAGCCCCCATATCGTTTACCGTCTCATACGATGGAAACAGGAAGCAGGTAGACCCCGTTTCAGAACAGGGTTGATGCAATCAACTCGAAATTCCAGCATTTATGGTACTTCCAAACGATGGTCCGTGTGACTCGATTGTTTTGGCAAATGAGGAAAAATAATAGAGCAGGCGAGAAAAAAAAGGAGAGAATGAAGTGGAACGCAGAGAAGATATCAACCCTTATGGTGATAGGGTTTGGTTAAGGTGCTCTTGTATCGCACCCCGTATATATACATACAGCAAGGGGTTTTATTTTTTATAAGACGATAGCGAGAAAAGCGGAGGAGATAATATTATACCTCGTAGAGTAGAAACTTGTAGGTAGTCGGGCGTGAAAGCGAGAAAATGGTGGCACGAAGAAAAAAAGAAATCTACCCCTCGGCTCCCATAGCATAATGGTAATACTAGAATGTATAAATATATATATATATATGAATATGTGATGGGGACTGAACGGAGCCTCCTCTCGGAAACGAGGACATTGCCCCTTACACCCTTCGACCCTCTGGTTCGTCGTCATCGTCGCCGAGATACGTCGTCGCGGCTTCTAGAACAATCGACTAGTTGAAGCACTAGAGTAGAGTAGAGTTCGGTGCACGGACAACCAAGAACACTGCGAGGGTTCCGTATTCACAGTATCAGAGCAAGCATGCCTCTGCTTTTCCACACAAGTGAAGGAACAGAAACGAGAAAGAGTAGGAAAGATGATCATCACGACGTTCGCCTATATAAGTCACCCTCGCGCCTATATTTGTACGTGACATGCCACACTGCCGCCAGCAGCAATTTTCCACATAATAACGCGATCGATAAGCCATTTACCCGAGCTCACCGATCGCAAGCAGCAGCAGCAGCAGCAGCAGCAGCAGTGGCTAGTAGTTGCAGCGAGAGACATAAGAACTGGTTCAAACTTTTTAAAAACGACGCTGCGTTTTTTGACGTCAATTTTCCAAGTCGTTATAGAAACCCGTCGGCAATTCTCGTTTTGCAGTTTTTTTTGTTCACTCAATCTCATACCACTGCATCAAATATTCTCCTTCATCAAACTTTCTCTGTTTTGTTTTCTGCTCTTTGCTTCTCCTTTCCTCGAAAACGAAACTCGTGCAAAAAGCTTCAAAAATTGCTAATTAATCGGTCCTCATAATCCTGTACTTTCTCACGAGACCTAGACGGGGTTTTAAAACTTTTGGCGGATTCGATGAACCGATACATTGAGAAAACAGTTTATTTGTAATGAAGAAATATATGTACTTGTTATATCTATTACTCAAACATTCATGAACTGTTACTAAATTTGTTAATGGTCAAAAAATCTTCTTGGTATCACGATAAAATTTCATAGGCATAGCAATTTTCTTGAAGATAATAATTTGTTCGATCGCTTTTATTTCCCTTAACTCAGTAGATGCTTATGGTCATCAAATACTTTGCTGTCAAGAAAGGTTACGTTTCATCAAATGATTCAATTATTAACAATATTGACAAAAGTTTATTTCAGACAAAATCGAGTGGCTCAAATAAATCATTAATTAACTGTTGAAAAAAATTCGATTCGCCGCATCCAACTCGACATTTGTTAACAGTTAACAAATCCTGGTATATATAAATAAATCGTTTGCTCAGTGTAGAAATTCATCGTCAGAACTGAGAGTTGAAAACTTGTAATTAATGAAATAAGTTGGTAGTCATAGAGTTTATTGAATGAAATAATCCGTGTATTTCGGTAGCTCGTAGCGTGACAGTCAGAAATAAGCAGCTCGACTCCACCATCTGACCTCAAAGACCTTTATTTCTCAGGGGTGCGGTGACCCCGGCTTAATCTATCGCCACTCGCATTCCAGCTCCGCAGCTTAGGAGAGCTTAGCGTGTTTGTGTCACTGTTTTAAATACTTTTACGAAGGCTATGAAAGTATCTTGAGAATGTATGATATAGGGTATGAGAAGTTGAGCAGTGCTGATGGTCTCTCTACTCGTATACATAGCGAGGAGCAACATCTGGTCGAAAGGTATATACGCGGTGACGTCGGGGACTTGGAATTAAAAAGGCGAGAAGGTCCGGCCGCGTGTGGTACCGGCGAAGCGTGCGGAGAGCCTGCGATTGCAAGAGAATGGAGGGTGGTTAGCGCTATAGTAAAGCAGCGAAAGAGTCGACAGAGCCGGGCAGCAGCGTAAGAGGTTGCGAGCGAGGGTGGAAAAGAGATGGAAAGCGAGAGGGTTGCAGCGGTCGACTCCTCATGGCGGTTAGGCTTCTCGCGCGTTCGCGGAGGACGTGCGCAACTCCGAAGTACCGGCAGAGACTCGAACGCATGCGCTTATTCCTCGCCCGTGACTGCACCACAGGGTGGTTCAATGTTATCCGAGGCCACTGACCTGGAGATAGAGGGATGAAGCAAAAACCACCCCCTCTCTGAATACACCCAGAGTCGCGGCTACACCCATGCTGCCTCAACCTCACCGTCCTACACAGGACCCGGCTGCTGCAAAATCTCCTACCCCTTTCTCTCCTGCCCCTCTTACACCTACAACTTTCAACCTGCCATCCGTATGTTTGTGTATATTCCAGCTCGCAGAGCTAGAGAGAGAATGAGGGAGAAAGCGAGAACCGCCAAGCACCGACCCCCGGTGCAAAGCACACCGCATCGTAACGCAGCAGCGCGCACTGCTCCCGGGACAGACCCGCACATATCTATTCTCTACTTCTTACTAATAACCTCAACTACTATGTTGCTCCATTCCTCCTGCATCCGATGTGGCCAGCTTCATGTCGATAACTTCTCCCTATTCCTTGCCCCATCACCATATATTTCCTCAGGCGAAAGTTGCAATAAGTATCGTCATTGAGCAATGAAAATACAAACAAGCAATCATTATTCCTCGTTCCCAAATATTCGCTGATCTCCATCCCTCCGCACGCAAACCAGATACTTGCGGCAATATTTATACCACACACACACAGCCTTGGATTTTACGCTCGTGACGTTGGATAAAACTCGAAAGTTAACGTTTGATTTTTTTAAAGCATACCATTTTTTTCCTGACATATTTTTCGGAATATAATTCATTTCACTGCATTATTTTGTACGTGCTTTCGAAACATATCAACTGACAGAAAAATTAACATTTTTATTCACCGACATGTTTTGTCCTCAATTTATCAAATTATATTTGACCAAAGAAAATTCATTCGAATTTTCTATATTTTCCATCCGATCTGTCACTTCGCACACGACCTATGTCCATGCAAAATTTGCTCCGGATACGTTGTCTAGACAAATGAATTTTTCCGTTGGGAATAAAAATTAAGATTTTGGTAAAATATGAGCAAAGATTTCGAGATTCGTGTCTGTTCGTTTTTTCGATTTTTGTGATAACGTTTGGAGGACAATTTTTGCGATTTTCCAGGAGGGGAAAAAAAAACATTATAGCGATTCCTGATTTTCTTGCTCCATCAATCAATGCGCGGAAGAAAATAACTCGAATACGTTGTGTATATATGATGAAGAAAGAGTTGCCAGGTGGAGTTGAACTGGCCTCGTCAAAATACTTCGTTTGAATAATTGATTCCACCATCTCTCTCACTCCACTTCGGTAAATGGATATTAATATTTTGCCCGTGTGAAGGAATAAAGAGAAGCTGGAAAAGATCGGTAGAGAGGGAGAAGAGAGAGAGAGAGAGAGAGGAAAGGGGTGGTTTCGAACTCTGAACTCTATACCTCGTTGACTGATTTATAAAAGCTCGCCAGTTGTGCGGGAGATTGGAGCTGGAGTGCTGAGAAAAAGGACCGGGCAAACGTCGACATAGAAATAGGAGAGTCTGAATGAGGTCGTTGAACCTTGATGGAACCCGATCGTGAGGGAATTAATGGCAAAAATAGCCGTTAAATTGTTCTTTAGTCGGGACGATATTTCAGCCTGAAATAGAAGCAAAATCTTTTTACTATTCCAGATAAAAATAATAATGGCGTTTTTAAATATTTTAATATCTATATCAGCAGTTCCAAAAAAATTGAACGTATAAAATGGTTCCCCAAAATCATTGAAATTCAATCGAGGAACCGTACCTTTGAAAACCAATTCGTAGTTCACTTCACTGAGGGGTCACGTTGATATACCCAGTGGCCCTTTAAAGCCGTTTCGACAGATCCAATTTTTTCCCGTAGCCCTTAGATCCGAGGCATTTATCAGATTTCATATTCGTCTGGGAAAAGATATTAGGATTCGTATCCTAAAAGTTGAGCCAGGACGAGGAAAAACGTATACATTACCCTTGCCTCACTCTGGCTGGAGGTGTTCGACCTCCGGAGGCTTGGCGAGCATTCATCCCGGCTGTCTCGAACCTCAAAGTATACTTTACCCTATAAATAGCGATATTTTCGGCCGCCACATATATCAATAAATAAGAGAAGCCTGGAAATATCGATTGGGTTCGGCAACAGTGAACAGGACGTGTCAGATCGAACTACAATTAACAATGGCGTTAATAAATTAAACTCTATTTGAATCGACGATCAAATAGGCCTGTAGGGATCTTGCAAATTGGCCCAAAATAACAGGCCTACATGAATATCAATGAAAAACCATGAAATCGTAGTTTCAAGACTGAATATTGTTGAGTGATTTATTTTTTCGTCAACGAGCCCTCGGGTCATCAAGTTCTGAAAAGGCTCGGATATGGGGGTTGGTTGGTTATTTATGGAAAATAATAAAAGGTGAGAGGAGGTAAAAGAAGGAAAAAATAAGCATAGTATATAGTAGGTGAATAAAAAAGGGAGAAGCGAGCGGAGCAAAGGACGAGGTTAAGGGGTGGTTTGTGTACTCGTGGTTGGACATGATCCCAAGTGGTGTATGCATGTGCGTGTGGATTCATGGGTTAACGTTATATCAGATCTTAGGTCGCATTGATGCCTAACTGGCACTCGAGACGACGGGGAAAGCCTGGCAGGGGGTTTTCAACTCGACGACGGCGTCGACGACTACGACGTCGCAGGCTTGACTCGGCGGTTGGGTCGATTCCCTGTTATGCTAATTTGTCAACCGTCGCTGAGGCCTTGTAAATGTGTACAGCAAAAGTGGCGCAGAATGAGATCAACAAGATCGAAAAAATGGCTTTTTCATAATTCCATCATATTTCTAAATTATTGTGAAGAATTCATCGTAAATAAACAATCAATCCCATTTCCCCTTCCTTTTTGGCGCTGGCGTTGCTAATTGGATGTGGCGGACGTGATGAAAAGGTCCCCGAAATGGGGTATCAACTGTGAGAGCGTGGAACGAGCATCTGTGACATGCCCCACGCCCATCTAGTGCTCTTTAGACGAGGAGCTTTCGATTCTGCATTTCCTCCCACGAAAACGTCCAACAGCGACGAGAACACTCAGCATCGATCTAGAATTACAAAGCCGCATTTTTGTCCACCCTTCGAAAAAGCAACAAAGAGCAATATAGATAGAAGAAAAATTTGACTGAGGGTCGATGCGACGTTAAATTGAATTGCCGAATATCACTCATTGTATCGCGTGATCCTTCCCTTCAATGTTTCCTGTCAGATTTAATGGGAAAATGCTTATGCACGAAAGTGTGATTTGTAGCCCGAAATTTTTCGCATTCCTGACCGTTTTTATTGGTTCGTAGACCATTTTACAGCTGCGCAAAAAGATTCCATACATAAATGGGATTTATATATATATATATATATATATATATATATACATAACATCTATACGTTCATAGTTGGTTTTGTGTCCTGGCAACCCATCGATCGATCCTACGAGTAGTCAGTAGCAGTAGCAGCAAAGTCTCTTCGATGGGGTGCCAGAGGATAAATCCACAGAGGCAGGGAGAGGAAAAGAGAGAGTGAAGGAAAGAGGATAGAGCTAGTCACCCTTGCTGCACTGGATAAAACTTTGTGTATGCTGCGAGGCTTCGTTGCCGGTTCCGTTAGATATGCGTGAGCGAACGAACGCCACGATCGTCGAGCTCAGAGATATCCTCGATTCTTTTTTTCCATTGCAACATTCCTACTCGTATAGCGATATATTACTTCCATGGGAAAGAACACATAGCTAATGGTTGTTCCTCCCAGTACAAAACTAAAGGTAACGTGTAGCAAATTACTGTACAAACTGAGAGGATCCCAACTGTCAGATCACTCTTTGAAAAGAGACGAACATAGGGACTCGAATGAAAAGGAGGATGGAGCAAAGGAGACGAGTGAGTGATCGAAGTGAAACGAGCAGAGATAAATACAGACCGAAAGCACACTAAGCTCATCTCTTCATCCGAAGTATAGAGATCGGACACATCCTCGTATCCATATCGCTCCGAGTTTCCTAGTTGCAATGGCAAAACTGATCTATCCTGTCGGAATGAGTGCGCGCACATTCCATCAAATAAATGATTTTTTTTTTTTCGCCAGATCAACGTCAAAGGGAGACTCGATACGTCCGACGACTGTACCAAAAAGTTATGTTGCGGAAGCGTAACAAAAAGCTCGATGTGCAACATGGACGTTTCGTTACAATAAAAAATAATCGGGTGCACACGATCTATGAAGATTACTCTTTGAAAATTGATTTTTCGTCCATAAAATAAATGAATTTTCAAAGGGTAAATAAACTCGGAAAATGTATGTTGACTCCATGTGCAAATAAACAAATAACCAAACCCCTCAGCGAGGCTAAAAATGGATAGCAAAGTTCTAGCGATAAATGATGTTTCTCACAGTTGTACAAACTGAAATATTATACGGAAAGAAAGAGCGTTGAAGGAGGGCGAATAAATGTATTCGAAGGGATGGTCGCTTGGCTCGGTATTAGAGGACACATAAAACGGTAGCGACGAGGAAAGACGAAAGAGTGCGCTGATCCATGGAAAATCCAGATGTTCACATATATATATAGTTATCCCATTGGCTCGACGGGCAATGATATTTTCCCATGGTCGGCGCGGTGAAGGAGGGATGACGATGTTATCTTTGACGTATACATTAATCATTGTAATGCGTGGTTCGGAATAATCAAGAAAAATGGATCGATATATAGGATGAGGCGATATTAAATGGCTCTTGACACGCGACAACGGTGAACGGAGTATTTATGTGAATAATATCCGTTGGAAGACTCCGTTCGAAACTGTTCTTCATCGATGTGAAGAAAATGCGAGTGTGTATGGCAGAAAAGCGATATCTTGTTAATTCTGGCTTTAGTACGAAAGTTTCCTTATACCGATGGCATTGTTTTACGCGGACGTCGAGCCCGAAATAAATGAGAGGTAATATCCGCGATGACACATTGATTACGAAGTTGATAAGCGTTCCGATTGGTCAGAAATCTCGTTGAGAATGCATGCCAAAGAGGGCGTTAAAATTCTCAACGTATAACCGTAGTGGACCGCAATTTACAGCTTCATCTCGCCTAAAGCGCCCTCGGAGTGACCTATCGTGTGTACAAGAAGGGCTTGTACAACGAGGCTAGAGACGCATAGCCGATATGATGAGAGACGAGAGTGAATACATAGCAGCGTTGCATCGCAACGTTGCACGTTTGTTTTGCCTGGTTGACGACTTGCCATTATAAAGGGTAGCTGAGGAGTCGATCGAGTTGTAGGATATACGCCGTTCTGGTTGTCGCGAGGAGCGAAACGTAGAGGCCGGGAAGCAAAGCACTACTACTACGACTACTACTACTACGAGTAACCGTGCAGGCGGGAGCGTACGTCGTTATTTCGCGGTGGATGCTGTGGGATCAATAGCGCGAGCGAGCGGAGGACCGAAGCATAGAGACAGAAGCAGCAGCACCGAGAGCAGAGTGTGCGAGTCGGTTCACCAGTAGTCGGCGGTTGTAGTCGAAGCTGCGATACCGAGAGAAACGAAGAAGGAGTCTTTTGCTGCTAGGGGCTAAAAGAGAACGGCACGACGATGTGTATACGTAAATATACATACAAAGTCAGAGGGGAATCGGTGGGAGAAGTACGTTCGTTGGATCGAAAAAGAGAGTGCGAGAAGGCTAGCGAACTGGGAGAAATTTTACGAACATCGTAGAGAGGGAGAGAGCGCGAGGGAGGGAAAGAGAAAAAGAGAGAGAGAAGGAAATATACTTTCATATATTTATCTATACATCGCGGATGCACGGGAGAAAGAACGAGAAGGAAAGGGCGTCGGAGGGAAGGGAATCGTCTAAGGGATGCTGAATGGCGAAGGTAGAGGGCAGTCTGCACTGAAAGATCCAGAGAAACTGCGAATGAGAGAGACGAGCAAAGCTGGCCGGCCACGTTCCGACGTTATGTATATATAAACTCTATTCCACGTCTATGTGTACGCGCACATAATACACTATACATATGGATGTGTACACTGATACAGCAAGGTACCTTCCTGCTCTCTCTCCCTCCACTCATCTCGTTGCCTTGGTATCTGGGTGCGATCCTCTCGCGAAAGGGAACGAGACAGACACGCTTGCTGGCCTACGAAGGGCGGCTTTCCAAGTCCTCACAGGCTTGTGTATAGTTCGGAACATGTTTGTGTGTGTGTGTGCACATAGAGGCTAGGATTTTCATGTAGTGGTGGGTCTGCACACTCAGAACAAGCTTTCCATCTTTCTCCATCTTGTTTGACTACCTCGGACTCTCACCAATCTGTCCTACTCTCATCTCACATTGGATAAATTCATCCTCTTCGTCTTCCTCCCTCCAACCGTAACACTCACACTCGTGCATACATGTAAATGTATATATATCATTGCGTACATGCGAATGTAGATACATACAAATATGTCTGTGTATGTAGACAGATACAGACTCGATCCTGTTCCCGCCCCATTCACCCTTGCCACCGAACAAACCCCAGGAGTCGATGCATCCAGGGTCGTTGCTACCGGCAGCATCGAACGATCCAACGTTTCGCAGGCTTTTCTCTCTGTGTACCTCCACATTCTCTCTTTCTATTTCTCTTTCCCTTTTTTTTTTACTCACTCTTTCTCCCTCTACGCTTCTGCTCTCCTTCTATTCGTCTTCTCTTTCCCTCTCCCCTGTCGTTCTCTCTCTCTCTCTCACCGCCGCTTATAAATTCCGTTCGTCGCTCAGTCTGCCGGAAATTTGATTGGGCAATGCGGATCAGCAAATATCGCTCATCCAAAACGTCATCAAAAATATATATATATTCATTTCAATTAAATTGGGTTTCCTAGTTTTGGTTCGTAATGATCCTCCTCGTTAAAAATTATATGCTCCGGCAAGTACAGTTTGGAGCTTCCTTCGTATCGCTCTTTTTTCACTGTAAAATCAATCGACAATTACAATATTGCTGGATCTTTGGCTACGAATGTCTCTGGCAAATGAACGGCCACGTCCATTATTTTTCGCCACACTTGATAGAACATTTATTCTCATGGAAATATAGTAGTGTTCGCCCTTGAGCTTTCTGCAATATCCGCGTTGTCTAGCCTACTCAAGCTATTGTACACACCCCATGATACTCTCTAACCATCAAGCAGCAAAGCTTCCTCGCAGTCGTCTCGCGATTCATCCTTTTCCCCGGCATTTCCTTCCCTCGGCACCCAGGCCAGCTTTCTTTTGCCTTTCCTCACGCTTTAACCTGCTCACACACAGGGCGAACCCCGCTTCTCGCTCTCTTCCTTCGCCTTCGCTACTTCGCCTAACCTTCCAATGTGCAGCCCTCAGAATCCTCATATCTATCACGGTTTCACTCGTAGCACAGCCTCAGGCTCAATCCGCGCATTCACTCGTGTACTTTTCTCCACTGATATCCGTGTAGATTCCCGTTCCTCCTCTCCCTGGATAGGTCCCTATAGATGCTCTCTCACACCGGGATTTCTGCGTGCAACTACGTGATATATAACCTGACCATTTATTGTTGTTGTTCATCGCAAAGATCGTGCTCCAAAATGAGGCAAATAAATTTACAGTTCTAACATTTTATTTTCGAAAAAAGAAATATTTCAGGCGAAAATAAAACTCAACTCACTCCAATTTGAAGGGCTCGTGTATACACTGTCATGGAATAAAAGGCTGCCCCGAACCCTCCGCACGCACATACATACAACACACACGTCTCCACATCGTTCGGCTATTATTCCGGACTTAGCTGTAGTTTCCCCTTTTCACAGATGACTATGCGTGCTCGCGCACACCACGAACATTCCTAATACATATTGCTCGGCCATGACGATGTAGCAAAAGCATTTATTCTGCTCGAATACTCCATAGTCGTTGTGAGTACATTACTATTGCTGAAATCCATAGCGATACGTTGCCAGACCTTCACTCTCCCGAAATCGTAAAGGCGCCAGGAAAAGTGCTGAAATGTTCTTCGTACGCCTTTATGACATTTTTTAGTATAGATTCAGACGTCAAGTCGCCCAAGAAGAGCCGAACTCTGGCTTCGCCCACTGAGAAAACTATTTATTTATATGTACCAGGATTTGTTAACTGCTAACAAATCTAAAGTTGGATACGTTGAAATAAATATTTTCCAACAGTTAGTGAATCATTTATTTGAGCCTCTCCCGATTGTCTGAAATAAACATTTGTTAATAGTTAATAAATGAATCATTTAATAAAACGTGACCTTTCTTGATAGCAAAGAATTTGATGACCATGAACATCTACTGAGTTAAGAGAAATAATAATGATCGAAGAAATCATTATCTTCAAGGAACTGCTATGCCTATGAAATTTGATCCTGATAACAAAGAGATTTTTTGACCATTGACAAATTTCGTAACAGTTGATAAATGTTCGGGTTAAAGTACCAACTAAATATATTTTTTTTAATATAAATAGACTGTTTTCTCAGTGCAGTAAGCAGGCATAAATATTTTTAAATCTTATAATCAAATGACCATGCGTTTTTTTTATATCGTCTGTTTTTTTCTCAAATGAATTTTAATGAAAAGCTGAATTGACCCTGGGTTCGGAGGGGTAGAGAAGGGTCCAGGGACACGACAGAGAGAAAGACATAATGCGTGTATGTTGGAGTTAATCCGTGCATCGAACGCGGCACGAGCATCTTATCGCCGTTTGGTCTCGCACTCATAAATTTCATTTGTTTCATAACACCCTTAGCAATGTTTCCTTCATCTGCCTGGCATATGTGTCCGCGTTCAAGCATAGCCTTGACGAGGGTGAAAATACGAGTCGAGAGTTTTTCAAGGACGGTAAAAAAAAAACGCGTGGCTGAATGGGGTTGTTGGAAAAAACTTGCGAGACTTTTTGCACTTTGCGGCAATATGAGAGATAGTTTTGTGCTGAAAATGCGAAAAGAAAGGACAAGCATGAAACAAAGTGGGAATGAGGCGAAGGGAAAAGTGAAATGGATATATAATTTACGTTAAAACTCTGTAATTTTTATATCCATCGCGGCCCGTTCGGTGAAGGAATCGCCGGGTGGAAAAGTTCCAGCTCTTCCTCTTCTGCAGCTATAAAACTTCATCGGTTTTCCTTTTATACGTAAAAGCTTCGCGATTGCTCACTGTGCCAAGCAACATAAGTGCTTCGCCGTAAAACAGGCTGTGCAGTTTATCAGGAATATACACATTGTCTACACTTCCATCGTACGTCAGGAAGTGTACTTTCCCATACAGGACTTACGATCAGAACACAATGGCCAGTGCAGCATATTTTTTTCCGGATAAAACCCCAGGGAAACGTGGCCAAAGGATCGAAATTTCATGAGTGGGATCGCAGGCGCTAAGATCGATAGAAATGCAGCAGATTCCTTGAGGATTTTCTTGAGTCCGTCCCTTCTTGGTCCTCCTTTATCGCCGAAGAAAATTTATTTGACACGAGTATCTTGAAAAAAAAAAAATAATTACACGATGAGGCAAAGGTTTGTCTGCGGTAGACGATGCGGATCACTTTAGAAAAAATGCTGCAGGCAAGACGAGCGAGGAGCAGCAGCGTCGTTGTTAGTCGAGAGATTTTCGATACCTGGTCGTTTCGCATCTCAGTCGTTCTCGTTCCCATAATCGTACAGTCTCGTGTTTTCGGGGTCGCGAAGAAACGAAACCGAAACTATACCTGCTCGTTGGCTCTCTTTTCGCTCGCTCTATTCGCAAGGAACAAAGGAGCAGGATGATCGTCGCCAGAAGGATTTCATCATTCTTGCACGAGGACCCAACCGGAGAGCAAAGAACCAAAGAATAAGATTGAGGGAAAAAAGAGAGCGAAGGATGAAGAGCTAGAGTGGAGCGAGCTCTCTTCGTATATGGAAGAGAAAAATCCTGATTCAATGTTTGTGAAAACCGACTGAGAAAAGATCGTTTAGTTAAAATCTATGTCACGAGATTCAATGGGGAGATAAGATGACAAAAGAAAATATAATGTCGGTGGAAAATGTGGGATATCAAGAGTGGCAGGATGAATAATAGTCACGCACGCGTTCATTGATCATTCCAGTAACTTTAAGTACATTAAACGATAGTTAACCTATGAACCCTTCTGGACACTTGTCTAATTAATTGCCAGAAATTTGATTATCTGTACGTGCCCCGGAGTTCCAGGGAATACAGCCAAGAAGGAATTCAAGGTTTGCGCAAGCTTGGAATCTCCATGTATCTCACGTGAACGTGTGGATATGGCAACCGCGTGAAATGCTGAAAAAACGAATAAACGCAAAACAACAAAACCTCCGCAAATATTATGTTCATTATTAGCAGATATTTGATCGCGTAGACCAACTGCTTAGCAGAGTGGAAACTTGAGGTTTCGATGTAAAAAATACAGCCTGTGTCAAAGGTCAAATTGGAGCATTTCGTATCGAAAAATCTCGTGTTAATGACTATTTCTGTTCATATACTCTTCAATAAAATTACCAGGGCTCTGAGCGGTGAAAATCTTCTGCTCGTTAGTCCGCAGACGTCCTGGAATCGACGACACGCTATAGAAATGTTTTCGTGGTGAAATTTCTCTTAACCGTGGAACGTAGTGATGGAAAAAAATGGTAAAAATTGCCAGGTCTCCGGCAGAGACTCCAGAGATTTTCTCCAATTAAAAACAATGCAGTCATTCTCGAAATTTCATTTTTTCTGATCTCTACGGAGTTTTCATTCTCTCAAGCTCGGACTTTAGTTGAATTGTGCATTTCCGAATATTAGTGGCGGTGGGTAGCGGACGGAGGTATGAAAGAGTTTATGCACGTTGAAGAATTGATGGCTAATAACTATCAGGAGAAATGGAGTGTTGAGAGCCAGGAGGGGGAAAGATTTACGGTGTAAAAATAGGCTGGAGGCCAGAAATCTTCTAGAGCTCCAATACCTACGAGATTACCATGTGCCGAGTCTTCTTTGGCTTCTTGCGTGCGTGAGGATCCAAGAGAGGATAAAAAGGTCTTTGAGAATGCATGATTCCTGGGGAAATTCTATTCGAATCGCGGCAGAGACCCTTTAGTGCAAGGCTCCTTGGCGCGAGCAGGCTCCTTGGCATCTTGGTTTGTGTTATATAGCGTGCGACACGATTCTACATGTGCTGTTTAACTTTCTTTATAAATAACGATTTGTAGCTCTCAAGCTGATCCAGTGGGTCCCCTGGTCGTGCACACGAGCCATCGCTTACGTTGTATATAATTTGCGGAGTATGTGGCAACAAAAAATGGCAAAATGTATAGGAAAGTTCCGCTAAGTAATTTATTAATAATTTTGCACGGTTAGTTGTGATGGAAATAGTGCGCAGAATTTTCACGGTACATGGAACACTACACATCATCACCGATTTGTCTTTACCAAAGCGTCATATCCATATTACGGAGTCCTATGCTTGGCAAACAGACGTTTTTGTCCTTAGGATTGCCACGAGCCCCTTAAAATGCCAATAAATAACATTCCAACGTTATAATTTCATTATAAAAGTGACGTCATAATTTGTCACTATGATACTCTAGGTGGAAAGATGCAAATTGCTATATATAAGAGATCAGCGATAAAAGAGGATTTTTTACAGCCACTTGGGCAGCCTCAGCGGCTGTTAAAGTCTTCCGAATGATCGTTAAATTAAAGAGATAAGGACCTTAATCGGGCAGGTGACACATGCTCCGTAGCAAACGACCGTGAACTGACAAAAGACACCGCCGAACAGCGACGAACGGAAACGTCTCGGTCTTAAAGATGGACGATGTGGCACGCGTGTACCGTCGCGTTCATGTACCGAAGCATGTGTGCGATGGGGCACGTGGCCTGTCTCCACGATACCTGGAAAGACCCTCTTAGCCTACGAAAAACGAAGTCATCCAAGCGAGGCTTTCCGAATGTCTTGGCGAAGGCATTCGTTGCTATTATTTCAAAAATCCAGAATGGCCGATGTGCTGAGCATTTTTCACCCTCAAGGTCTTAATCGATTAAGTGTGGTCTATGGCTCAAGTGTAGAGATCGAATTTGTAGATATTCACTAGCCATTTACCGTTCGAAAAGCGCGAGCAAAGTTCCTCTGCCAAATTGCAATTATAATTATGACTGGATCTTCGAGAAAAAAAAGCATTGCACCTCGATCACCCTCCCATTAAAAACTTTTCTTTTTTATCGTGTACCCTGAAACAATGTATTTTTAAATAAGAGGCAAGCACGCACCGGAAGGCTTTCGAAGGGCAAGTTTTCCTCACAGTAGCGTGTGCTGTGGCTCGTGTCACTCAGCATAAGGTAAGTTTACAGTCCGTGAGGCCAATGCCAGCCACGTTGCACTTCCGTTGCTGCACTTTTTCATTTTATATGTCTTTCGTTTGTGTATATGTATTATGTATTATGGTTCATGGATTCGTCAACACATCGAAGTGTTTCTTTTAGCCAGTAAAGTGGGCCATTACAAGACAGTGAAAGAGTGAGAAGGACGATTCTGAAGTCATTATGCTACACGTTTCCCTCTGTGTCTCTTTACACGAAAGACGAGAGGCATTTTACGCGTTATGCCCACCTCGTCTCCCTCCTGTAACGTCCAAATTCGAGGGTTGCGATTGACCAGGTGGTCGACCTTTCCTTCCTTACTATGGGCAGGACCACTTCATTAACACACATGAGTAAATGCTAATTTTCCTTTTAAATAACTGATTCTATCAATAACCTTGTTACCCTACGTTTTTCATTTCCAACTTTTATTGTGAGATATCAATTTGAAATATGAGATAGCCACAGGAATTAAAAACCATCGGGCAGTCGCAGTGGCCACTTCCAATTATTCCCGATAAACAGAAAATTTGACACACTCCTAAAAACATTACCGGTCAACTTTTGTGAAAAGTCGAGATGGCTTTTTTTTCAATTTCGAAATGTATTGACTAGTGTGAGTGTCACGAAATGCATTTTTTTTGGCGCAATGATGAGTTGAGCGGGTGAGCGAGTTTGTCGAAAAAGAAACAACAAGGGACCGTTTCCTTTCGTAATACAGAGTTTTTTGAAAGTCCAGCCACCTGGAATGAATGATTAGGTGTCGGAAAATGGTCGTGTGGTGTTGATTTTTTCTGGTTTCAGCAAAACTACGAAAACTTCATTGATCGAGTGTTGAATATGCAGGAAGGAAAAGTCGGCAACGAAAACTATCATAAGCATGATGATCGAGGACATCGAACGAAAAGTACCACAGTTTCGAAGGCTCCAGGTGGGAGGCAGCTGCGAGGCGTACGAACAAAAATGTGATGTTCATGGAGTGAGACAGAGGTTAGGAAAGGTAAGAGACGTAAAGAGGGAGAGGGAAAGAGTGAGCGAGAGAGAGAGAGGAGATAAAAAGACTGAGCCACGAGACTGGGAGCCCGCCCCGGCAACACCTGCCCTTCTTAGTCCTCTTTCTCCCTAGGGTACACCTTTTGGTATAGGAACGTGTGCCCCGATGTACTGCTGTTGCATGCTGTGGCCCGGGACCCGTTTTCAGAATTGCAAGAGGATGAAAAGACGTCGCCGCAGAAGAAAGAATACGGATAAGAGAGAAAGAGGACGAGGGGTGGGCAAGGTTTAGAAAAAGAGAAAAACTGCGAGGAAGACGATACACGAGCTGCTGGTGCATCGCACGCTATATTCCGTTGCATGTGCATATGCGGGTGCCCCGAGTGCGCGTGGCAGGTGCTCTCCGGTGCTCTCTTGTATCCCTTCATCCTTGCGAAGCATCGACCCACACTCACACGCACATCCCTTATTTTTATCTTTTTTCTGCATCCTCCTCCCTCTCCCCTTTCATCTTTTCTCCTTCTTTTTCTTTTTTTCCTTGGTCCCGTCCTGCTTGTTCTGTTTTTTTTTTTTTTTTTTTTTTTTTTTTTTTCACTTTTTTCTTTGCGGCACGAGACAGGCGTGCATTTCGGAAGAAATTTTTTTATCTTCTGACGGAGTTTTGAGCTGTGATCTCGACGCTACGTTAAACCCATAGTCCCATCGAAAATTTGCATTGTTTCCTAATGAAAATTCGCTTCAAGCGTTACATTAACGTTTGCATCTCGAGCGAAGTCTGGCCAGGATCCAGGCCAGTGACCGACTGAAGACAGCAGCCTCTTATCTCTCCGCGAGCATTTGCATATTTGCCGATCACGCAGCATTGTTTTATTAAAGCTCCACGTTTACTCGCGTTCGGGTCATTTGTAAGTCATTGGAGTTTTCTCTCATGAATTCCTTAATAAGAAACGAAAAAAAGGAGAATTATTTTTACCGGTAATAGAGCCAGACAGCCGCAATAATGTCGAGCAGAATAAAAAGAGCTGAACAAAGCAAAAACGATAAAATTCTTAATATCCGGTCTTCCGCAACTGTGGGACTTAGCAAATGGCTTAATTTTAGTTGTAACGATTTTAAGGGGCAAAAATGAAAGTGTCCATTACGGAAACACCGAAATATGAGTTGCTCTCGGCTTGCTCATTTTTTAACATTTCTTTTCGTGTTGCATTCTCGTGCGTTGTTTTTTTGTCTCTTGAGTACGATTGGAGCGAAGAGACGGATGGAGCTGAAGCTCCTCGAAGCACGCGCCACCACCTGCTTCTTATTATCCCTGCCAAGTGATGCGGGTAAAAGAAAGAAAACAGGAAAAAAGATAAGGAGGAAGAATCGAGTGGGAGAGAAAAAGAGAGAGGCAGAAAAATAATGGTTCGTTGGGTCGTAAAGAAACCACATCTTTCTCTTTTCTCTCATGTACACAGCAACGTCGCAGATGTCGACGAACCGCATCTCGAATTTTTACTCTCGCAACGTGACCATTACGAAGGTTTTTCACTTTTTTCTTTCGTTACGATATTTTTTTTTTCTTCATTCTTTACTTAATGCGTATTACTGAAATCCCAAAGCCACCCAGAGCATTTATGTCCACAGAAGAGTGAACAAGCCGAGTACGTTTTCTTCGAAAATATGACGCGGTGACTACGCCCTTTCCCTTCGTCGGGACGAGTTTCTCGTTAAACTCGTTAGACTCTGTACTCTTTTCAACCCCTTTTGCACAGCTCTCCGACTTTTCTGTTCTACCCTGCCTTTATATCGAGCTCTTTTTCTCTCTTGCCCTCACACCCTTTTCCTCTGCTTCCTTTCTCCTTTATTATACCCCCGCGTAATTTCGCGTGCTTCGCCCTCTCCCAAGCACTCCGATTATTCTTCCGGGACTCTTCCCGTTTATCTTGTACGTATATCTTGACGAAAAACTTTGTCTCGTGTCGTGCTTCATCCTCACATTTCGGTTTAAGTGGATATTCTCCCGTCGAAATTTTACACCTCCGTCTCTCTCCCTCTCGCACTTGTTGTCTTGGATCGAACGACACGTCAACACTGGAAAACTTAGCAGCGGTTCCTTCCTCATGTTTTATCGTCAAAAAAACGTGAATTCGCGAACGTCAATTCAGGGAGAGGGATACAGAGCGAGAAAGCAGTGTAGAATGACCGCCTGAAAATAATGTAACGTGGATATGTCCCCGCGTCCTGTACGTTGTCAATTATTCGACCTCTCATTATTTCAAAATGATTCCCTCTAAAATTATTTCCCTCTCTGGGCTTTGATGACGCGAGAAAAAAAAACAATTGCTGTGCTTGCCATATTTCGTGGCGAGTTCGCGTAATTTAATCAACGTGAAGGGCACACGAATTGTTTGTTTCGACTTGAATAGCATATAGAGAAAATACGCGATAACAAATGTAGAAAAACCATGCTTTTTGCATATACGGTTTTCTTGGCGTGAGTTTGATTTCTGAAAATATACAAGCATCAGGATGCTCCTCCGTTTGTACAGCATAACATTTTTGCCAGGCCTTCCTCATGGGGGTGAATATTAATTAGCAATTAGCAGAGTTCACGATGTTGTGCGACTCGAGTTTTGCTTACGCGTAATAATTAACTCGGGAAATGTTTGAAATAAAAATTGCCCTTTAATTTAAGCTCTGCGGTACTTGAACCCTCGATTTTCAGGGCTTCTCGTAATATTGCAAGAGTCAGTTAAAATAAATATAGCTAGAAATACCCATTAATATGTGTGCCTGTACATGAAGAAAGGGAGAAAATGGCAGGCGCAACATTAGACACACGATTAGGCATGGAACATTGCTGAAGGGAGAGAAATGTTAGGACGAAGGGTTTTCGTCCAACATTTTCACGATGGCGGAGACACAAGTGTATACCAGGACGACCGGTCTATTCATTTTATTGTCTTTGTTGTCCCAAAGAGAGAAAGAGACACTCTCATTCTGGTCCTCCTAACAGGACAGCCGCCTTTTCTTGTTCTCTCTTTCTCTTAGATGGAAAAGACAGCGCGGAATGAAGGGTAAAAATGACGAGAAGGAGAGAGGGTTCAGAAATTGCTGCCTAAAATATTCAACGAGGGTATTACATCTCCCGCGCCCTTATTTTACCCTCCGATTTCAGGGGGATGCGAGTAGAGTTTGGGGTTAGTGCTGATCTGTGTTCGGCTTAGAATCCATTCGAGATAAGACGGAAAGAGACAGAGAAATAGATGGTGAAATAAAGTGAGACAGAAGAGAGACGAGGAGGAAGGCGAGAGTATGGGGGAGGCAGACGGAGCAGCTATATATGGCGAAACGATGTCAGCAACCCTTGCGCTCCTCCCTGTTCGTTCGCCCGGCCCCGACCTACCCCTATCCTTTCCTTTGAACACTCCCAATACCAAAAACCCCATGATTTACTTT
The DNA here is from genome assembly GCA_030522525.1 of Campopleginae sp. 14b. Classification (NCBI taxonomy): domain Eukaryota; kingdom Metazoa; phylum Arthropoda; class Insecta; order Hymenoptera; family Ichneumonidae; species Campopleginae sp. 14b. The sequence continues at coordinate 37,887 of JAPYYS010000507.1, read as the reverse complement.
GAAAAATTCCATCTGATTTGCATAAAAATGGCACAAGGAAATATTGCCAGTTCGCTCACCCTTTTTCCACTTGCCTTTTTTAACGCTCCTTTTTTTTTAATCTTACCCTCGTCTTACCTTTATCTGTGCCGGAAAATCTTCGAGGAAATAAGGAAAAAAATGTAAGGGGATCGCAACGACAGCGAGTTTCGCATTGAAAAAAATGAAAAAAATAAAAACCTAATAATTTCTTTCAAATATTTCAACAATCGTTCAATTATTCTTCGACAAATAATACGAGTAATCCAAAACCGTCGATTTTCCATGAAATTTTCAAGTCGAAAATCAAACGAAATATCTAGGCGTTTGGCAAACACGAAGGAAATTCAGCCAGGGGTGTAAATTTACAAACACCAATGACATTTTTATGTTTTTGGAAAATAGTCGGTACTAAAATCACATGGACATATATATGACGTTTTTACTGAAAAAAAATAAAGAAAAACATGAGCTGCTGAAATATTGATGTTCCTTTTGGAAATATCTTGTTCCAAGGATCGCGAATCGTTACGAAGTCAACACGTATTTGTATACGAACGAGGCAGGAGTCTATCAGATTTGTGCGGTGCTGCATGATGTTCAGCGCATGCGAACTATTTGCAGTTTGCCAAAACTGAAGTGCGATCTAAATGGAAACACAATTTGCCGTATAACACTATATGGGCTGCTCCGAAGTGCAACGTTGCTGCTCTCTGGCTTTGATCGATATTCCTTGGGTGTTCGCTCGTCCATGGTGTGTAACATCGTAGCGAGAAAATCACCTACAATATAGGGAGTTATGGGAGCATTAAAGTGGGAGGGAGAAAGTGATAGTTAATCTGTGGCACAACGGAGGGGAATCTGAGCGCGTGCTGACCCAGGAGAGAGGAAACTATGGGGTCGAAGTGCCTGTTGGGTCGTAAACCGAGTGCAGTAGGGAGAAAATATAGAGATAGAAAAAAACAAGATTTCCAAGCCTGAAATGTTCAATTTGAAGCTCGGGGGGGGATTAATTGTGGCAGGTTCGCAAAGTAAAGGAAATCCCATTACAATAATCGCCGATGATTTCGATCGTACAAAAATTATTCTATAATCTGAGTTTCAAGTTGGAGGCAAAACAATTATAAAATAATAGATTTATTAAGGCGCTATTGTTCGGTCAAATCCTGTTCTCGGAGAATATGTTTCCACGATCGCAATGAGCTTGAAATATGTTGGCGGATTGAGTGGAATTTGTGGTATCAGCTGCACAAGAACAAATGCCATTTCCCGCTATTTCTCGCCGCATGTCCTGCGCGGTTACAATTTCCGGAATTTTCAATTTTATCTTTAGTTTAATTTTATGAAATCATAACTATCGCGACCATATGCTCGGCGTGTAAAGAGGACTTGCATGAGCCATCTACAGCGAATGCAGCAACAATGATGGAATACAAGCGTTGCCAAGCCTCCGAACCAATATCAAGCCCACTGGCTTGGGTAGTTTGATAGCTTCGCAGTACAGTGCTGCTCGATATATATCGTCGCTGCGATTCTGCATCCAGGCGAATGCACAACAGCTTTGCTATATATACCCCCAGGCTCTTGTAATATATTGATGATTTTGTGTTGGCCATGGCTGCATGTGGCAACGTCGTAATTGACGATACACGAATCAAAGGGTCTAGGAGGAGAGAGACAGATATGAGAAAGAGCGAAAGGGAGCAGGAGAGAAACGTCGAGAAACATTTGGCGCGCAAAGATGATTAATTGCCAGGCAAAATATTGCGTACGCGAGGAGGAACCAATTCGTAAATACAGGAAGAATCTCCTGCTCGATCGAAACGAAATTTTTCCACCAAATTTTTATCGTCGAAAAGCCTTTTTCCACAACAATGCAGTTCTCTTTCGTTTACTCTGAAACACAACAATTCCATTTTCAGCCACATAAAATGGAGTCGGTGTTTACATTTTTATACCGGAAAATTGTACTTTTTTCTTTCAAGCGTTTATTTCAGGTATGAAATTATTTTTCGTTTTTTTGACGTTTTGTGCGGCGATCGTGAGCTATTGGTCAAATATATAGATGTAAAAAAAAATTGGTCGGGTATTAGAAACTATATATTTTATGGTGCATTTCGTACGTGCCTGATACGTTCTTCAATAAACCCTTTCGAGCACGATATCCGTATACCTCCGGTATTATAAAAAATTGTATCTACAACTATACAGATATGCTTGTACATATATATCGCATGTATACGTATAATAGAGAATATTCCTGAATGCAGAGAAACCCGTAGAGAACATAAAATATCGACATGTCGAGAATTTAATAAAAACAAAGTTAGCTGTACGGCCATCTGCGGTTTGAAGGAAAAATATTATTTGTGGTCACTCCAAATTGCATCTCCCTGCTCCCGCAACTTCCACAAACTGGATGAGCAGGTAGTTCATTTTTTTTTTTCTTCATTTTTTCGTAATCATGCGGCCACCACAAATAATAATTGTTACGTAATAAAATTCGTTTTCACCATTTGATTCGCGATGCTCCGCAGACTTTTTGTCCTCCTGCGGAGGTCGCGATCAAAGATTCGTTTCGTAATTGCGATTCACTGCGTACAAACCTACGCAATTCCATCTAATAAAAACCTCCATCGTATTGAAAAAACGTTGATAAAAAAAAAAAATACGCCGAAGTAAATGTGAGACCGAGACGGATAAAAAAATATGGGAATCCTGACTCAGACGAGGGCTGAAAAAAAGAACATGAAACGGCATTTTTGCCAGCAGGACGAGACGAATAATTCAGAATCCCTCGCGATATAGTGGGCTCGCTGATCTGTACGGACGAGATGCGTATGTACATTCTGAGCCCTTATTCGTGTATGTTAATCTCCGTACTACCATGTATGGGATATTTCATGCTCAATCCCCTTAAAAATTCAATCATTATACAATTATAGAAAAAAACTTGGCAATCATGAATTAATATCGGTCATTACGAAAAAAACATAATTAGTTCGCTACTCCACTGCGCAACATCACGGTTGCGTAATTATGGAAATTTTCTTTATAAATTGGAAATCTCTTCCTTTACTTTTTGCTGACGTCGTGGAGGAAGTTGTCGATGGCAATTCCGATCTAATTTTATTAAACAACTTAACGAAGCTATTTTCAATAGGAAATAAAAATGTTGACGGAACTTGGTGGATAAACAGGAAACACAAGTTTCGTTTTAACAAATGCAACGCCCTTTTGGCCACAAAGTCGAAATGAACATTAATTAAATATGATTGATTGGAATCAAGGCAGATGAGCATGAATGTTGTAAATAAATAATTGATAAATTATAGCGAAGTGCATTGAACTCTATATGGAAGAGCACATGTAGCGTGTGAAGCCTTAACTTTAGTGTGTAAGCTTGTGTGGGAGTACGACGGCGAGGTTTGTGCTATCCGAGAGACGGGGGTTGGAAGCTTGGTGAACGCCCTTCCGTTAGAGAGCTCGGAGCTGCCGTGGGCCACGTCCCGGAGTCCGCTATTTACGAGCCTCGGCTATATACTTTCATCTCACCCTCTCGCGTTGCCTTGTTTCTCTCTTTCTCTCAATCCTCGTTTCCCAAGTTCTCTTCTCCCTTCGTATGGAAATAACCAGCGTGGTGGTGGTGTGCGGCAGCGGCTCTTTTTGTAAATCGATACACCATCCCTTGCCACCATTTGGCGTTTAAGTATCGTTAAAAAATGTAAAATGAAAATAAAAAAGAAAAAGTGTGGCGGCTAAAAGTTATGAGGACTTGAAGAAAAAACAAAAACAATCAGCTAATTCTGTTTACGGACGGTTTTCTCAGTGGTCGTCGTATCGAGCACGAGTGCAAGGGGCTGGAGATAAAAAGATCTTAATTTTTCTCCTCGAGACGATTAAAAATAAGAAGGTAAGTCGGCGTTCGTACCGCGAGAAGATTTTCCAGCACCAAACGGAAGTAAGCGAAATGAAAGAAAATAAAAAAGTAAGGAAAAGTCTTCTCCAGGACTTATGGCCGACGGTAATCTTATGTAACTCCCGAAGAGTCTCTCGAAGTTACGAGCTGGGTGCGGAAGAGCCTGGCGGGATGCGGCCGACGAAAACGGGGCATGGCTCTCGACGACGCGAAGAGAGAAAGAGAAAGAATAGCAGGAAAAAGAGGACTGCGGAGTCGCACTAGCTAGTGTACGGGATAGCTCGAATCTACCGGCTGCAAAAGGCGAGAAAGGGAAAGAGCTAGCGGCGAGAGAACTGGCGGCCATGCACCTCGCACCGGGCCCGTCCCAAAGGGTGGTTGCACCCTCTCCTCATAATACATATAGATATCAACACAATTGTACACAGAAGCGTCGGTGTTAACTTCCACCGAGAGAATGGTCAAATTTGTTCACTTCGATTTTAATGCTTTATAGAAATTGCATTTTCACTACTTTCCAAAATTCAATCATTTTATCGTAATTTAATAAATTAAAATGAACGATGGTGGCAGGAATCGAGTTATTTCGAAAATTTTGTTCATATACTTTGATGTCTACAGTCGTGGCGAGACTCACGTTATTTAAAGACCTTTTTTTTCAATATTTTAAATATTAAACTATTATTTCAGCGAGCAGGACCAAATTGGCTATCAATAAATTGTCTCATCGATCCAAAAAGCTCGAAAGAATGAAATTCCACGTAAATATACAGCTCTCAACGAAGAATTAATTATGATAATATTCAATGAAATAAATTCGTACGAACGAGGAAAATGATCGATAAAACAAAAATTAATATAAACATAAAATTCATGCTGAATGAGGCTTATGGGAAATTGATTTTTAGCGAGAATTCTGTCCATAAAGAATGATGAAAATATTATGTACATCAAATAAATTGGATTTCATTCGGCAAAGTGTTGCCTGAATCGAATACAAGCCATTCCCCTAAGTGCACAGTCAAAGTGCAGGAGAGTTGAATGCTGGGCGAAGGAGAGAAGTGAGACGCCCCGGTGGTATGAAAAAAGATGGAACCTCCAGTTCCAGGAAAATCCGGGAGACCGAAGTGCAACGAAGGATTTTTATATCTATACATTTAATCTCTAACATTCGAGCGATCAAGAATGTTTCTTCCCGAAAACATATTTCCTCCTCGTTGGAGCAAAAAACATCTGTTGTTGTATTCATGCGTATAAATGTGTTGAAAATGAATTAAAAAATCACTCTGAAAAGATGAAAATGCGAGGTGCTATTTCTATTAAGCAAATATCGTTGAGCTCAACGATATTTGCTTAATAGAAATAGAGACAGTATACGATGAAAAAAAGCGACATGTTTAAAATAAATTTCTAGTAGAAAATATCCATTGAGATAATTGGCAGTTTTAATACAAGTTCCAACAGGATATTGAGACGCGGGAGTCTCAATATCTTGAGGAACGATATTAAGCTCGATAAACAGGGAGAACATGTGAGGGAGATTTTACGAGGATGGCTAGGATTGAGGAAGGAGGGAATAGACTGAGAAGGTAAGAGGATAGAGTATAAAATCTGTGAGCTGCGCAAGAGTGTTGTTGGTTGACAAAGGTCAAGACTCGGATGGCGCGTAAAATACGTTCGCATGTGAAAATGGTGTGCGACCGATCGAAAGGGCGTATCTTGCGTGTTTTAAGTACAAACGTCGCGTGGTCCAGCTTTGTTATTTGGACGAAAAAATCAAATAAAGGAAGAATTTGGTGGGTAAGTGTGGTTCACGAGATTCAATGTCTGAAACGATCGGAAAGTATTTTCAATTTACATTAAACATTATATGGGGAGAGGACAGAGAGAGCTTTCCCGCAGCTTCCGGTGCAAGAGGGATATGAAATTTGCACAGGCGTTTCGAGCTCAGGGTACTCTGCGTTGATCGAGTTGTGTGGTGAATCCGTGAAACGGAAGGGTGGCTCGACGGCGGGGCTGGAAGCTCAACTACCCTCCTTCCCATCCCTCCCTCCCTCCTCTCAACCCGTTGCATGGCGCATAGCAATCCTCTTACCCCTCATGCTTCATCCCTCCTCGGCGAGCTCTGCTCTCTCCTGCTCACACTCTCTTTTCCACCCGTTTCTATCACGATCTCTCTCTCTCTCTCTCTCTCTCTCTCTCGCTCTCGGTCTTTACGTTTGGCGATGCGGCATCCCGGCAAGACGCCCCGGCGCGCCTCGTGGAGGTGGATGAACCGGGCGCGAGCACCTCGCAGCCCGATGTACACATGCTTACGATATATACAGCACATATAACAGGACACTGTGTAAACATATACATATATATGTAACTACCCAAGTTTCTAGATAATACTGACTAGCCCTGTCTACTCCCCAAGTCGGCATCGTCGTCGCGTGTCTCCTAGAAAACTAGCCTCTAAAAAACTTAGTCTTATCTCCAGTGATCTAAATTAATCGAGAATCTCCGAAGGCTTCGGGTCACCTCGGAGCCCTCGGAGCTTTGAGAAACATTCAATTTGTTTTTTTTTTGTTTGGCTTCCAGAGAGTGTGTAGTTTTACTTATAAAATAATGACCTACATGGTTTGTAGGGAATTTCAACGCTGGCATGCTGATAGAGCTGGTTCAATGAAGCGTCTCTCTTCGACCTACCGAGCAGCTTTATGCACCGAATACACGCCTTTTTAAATAAAAATAAAAACTTTCTTCCAAATGGGTATGCAATATTATCCCGAAATACTTAGTGTTGTTCACTCGGAATTTTCGAACAATATTTTATAGTCTTTTTATACTAGATGGTTATTCGCATAATATTCGCTCAAACACGCAAAACACCTTTCCGCATTCGACTCTTTATGACGACACTTAGGCGCAAAAATACTGAGTTGTAAAAAAATTGCCACGATCTCGCAAGCCTGAATATTTTTGAAAATTTTAATTGCTGCCTAAATCTCCGATGAAGAGTTTAAAAGAGGATCACAACGGCTTACACGTTTGAGCACCGCAGAAATCGGAGTGTTCGTTCGAGGCGATAATATTTCATTGATTGAGTTTGCATGAGATATTATTTTCGGAACGACCAGGGTCTATGACCCGGGGAGAATCGAGCTAGTGCATTATAATCAGGCATTTCGATAGCAGCAATTATAAACAGATTTCAATGATGAGCCGAGCTCGGTGCACATTTATTTCTAACGCTTCCTCCATCCTGAAACAAAAATATCTATGGAATTCACGAGATTCAAGTATAAAATTCATGACAACTCTTCGAGAGCTCGATGAATAACCAGGATTACATACTCAAGAAGATTTGTTCGTAATGAGATTAGGATGGTGCGTACCAAGTTTCCGTATAATTCGTCGAGTGGCAACTCGCCAAAGATTGGATCAACATTTTAATTGAAGCAGCAGAGGCATCCCGTTCCGAGCAAATCTTGCTTGGCTTTACTCCGATTTACTTTAAATCGAGAGAATTTCTCTGTCGAAACACTCGAGAAAGTTTTTCACGTTTCTACAATAAAATATATATGTTTTTTGTTTTTTTCATACACTCAGGCGTGAAATTTATCGAAAAAGTTTGCAGCCTCAGCATCTGAAATACTTTGTTTTTTCTTCGTACTTTAAAGTGAAAGAAAAACCATGGCAATACATGTCCGTAGAATCGAAAGAACCCTCGTCGTCACGGTGAATGATGAGAACCATTAGTTCTCGATGCCCTCAATCTTTCACTGTCAGCTCATGCTGCTTTGCTTGATTCTTTGCCATCCAGTGAACTCACCGATGTATTTCACACATACATCTTAAAATTGAGTAAAAAATGTAAAATGAGGAAAAATAATTGTTGTGAGTAAAGAATGTGGGGAGAAGTTACTGACCTGACAGAATTTACAAGTAAGCGCGTTTTTAAAAATAATTCAAAAGAAAAACAAGATCGCCGCATAATACGCTCCCGTTTGGTTGGTCCGTTGGAAAGCTCCTCAAGAAAGTTGGTAGAGCGGGAATTGTGCTCATCGAAGTATGCAATAGAGGATTTAGGGATAGGTCGTGAGTCGTTCTTGTGGTCTTGGCCATACATAAACTTGTTAGAAACTGAAGAGAACTCGGATATTTCGTGCTCGGATTTCATCGGAAGCTCGTAATAGCTTTTGGCTGGATTGAGGGTATCAAATTTAAAATACCGTCAAGTTGATACCGGAAGTAGCTGTTTCTTCTAGTTATTGCGAAGGGGGTAAGAGAGAGGGTGTGCCAGGGCGGTGGAAGGATGTCCGGAAATTTTGCGTGGCACGAAGGAGAGCGACGCAGCAGCGGAGGGAAAGGATGAGAGCGAGAAGGAAGAGCCGGGAGAGAGACGGAGAGCGGAATAGGTGGAGGATGTCGGCGCCCTTTTCTCTTTCTCTCCTTCTTTCCCTTCTGTCCGGGATAAATTCCGGCCCGAGAAGTTCCAGGGGTTGCTGGCTTGGCTCTTTGGGTTTGCGCACAGCCTGGGCATCGCCAGAGGCGATGTATGTATACTCGCAGTGTGTGCGCTTACGGCGCGGTATGAACGAACCGATGCAGCGAGCTACGACGCGTAAGGAGCTCCCGTACAGAACGACTCAACTAAATCCACTTTATTCAATCAAAATACTCGGAATACGCCTTTAAGGCTCTCAGCCCGGGTGCCTAAACACAGCTTTAGTTAAGGGGGTGGTAGTATTGTGTACTCATAGTGGCTGGGAGGTGGATGAACCGGGCACCAGTCGCAGAAGTCTGCATGAATACATGTATATATATACATAAGTACACCCACATCTCTACAGAAGCAGTATATCGATGTTACGTAGAGCGCGAGAAGGAGAAGCGAAGCCGAGAGGGAGATAGAGCTGACGAGGGTTGAACAAGGTGATAGTGTGAGAGGGGTTTAGAGACAGAGGGTGGATTGGAGGTTGATACGGAGGAAGGGGGTTTGATGTTGGCACAGAGTGAGAGAGAAAGAGGAAGATATATACTGCGGCTGGGTTTCCTGGGTACGTTGCTATGGCGACATCGTGCCGCTTTCCAGACCAGACAGAGATTCGTCGCGTAGTGTGAGCTGGTCCTCAACATCGCCAGACTGAGCGACGCACCCGAACGGTCCCGCTCCGCTATGTGAAGTGAAGAGCGAGACAGAGGGAAATCCAGAGGGAAGGAGAGAGAGAGAGAGAGAGAGAGAGAGCAATGGCCTACACATAACTATATAGATGTATTCTAATGCAGGCGAAACTTTTCTCCCAATCACCATCACCGCACCCCCATGCAAAAACAACCCTATAAGTGTAGATATATACGTGGCTACATAACTTGGAGAACAGCGATGATGTCTGGAACGTTTGTTGCACGCATATAGCCAAAAGCGACCAAGTCGGAAGGAACACCCCAAGCACGCTGACGATGCCAGCACGAGAAGAAGAAAAGAATCAAAAGAGACGAGGATAAAGTTTAACCAGCAGTATATACACTTAGTTAGGAAAAGAGAGCTGGGGGATAGCTACACATATAGACGATGAGGCCAACAGGGACGACGACGAGAGGTGCACCAGCAGCAGCAGTAGCAGCAGCCTTACGAGCCCTTCGAAATCGATCCAACCTCCGCCATCGCTGCGCCGTTGGCAAACGGCGTATTCTCTGCACCCTTGCTGATAAACTTGTGACAAAATGCTCTTTCTCTCTTGCAACCTCGATCGACGATCCTCGTTGCATAACCTTCGATGTGGCTCGCAACTGCCAGACAGGGCGACTCCCTTTCGCATGCAACTCTCGTACCTTGCCGACGATTTTTTAAACGAAAAGACTTTCCTTCGCTTCCTGTTATCGAAGAATCCAGATTTCGGCATCGTCGCCAGGACCAACCAGACCGTCGTTTAGCAATCAACGCCTCAGAATGACGGAATTTACTACATTTCTCATTTGCATTCAGATTTTTTATAAAAATCTCTGACTTCTTTTTTCACACCGAGTTTTATCAACTATTTCGTTGTCCACCAACTTTTTCGCATGGTTTTGTAATGGTTTAGGAATTTTTTGGATCGAGGTACGATGTGCAGCCAATCGACGAAATAAATAAATACAAATCAGCTCAGATATGATATTATTTATTAATATAATGTATTTCGTAATATATATACATATATATGTGGGTGTGTATTTATGTATCATATATGTACATGTATAAACATACGTTTATACATCTACACATACAAATATATATATTATAAATTTATATATTTATTTATTCATATATTCATTCATTTATTTTTGTTATTTTATTTATTCATATATTTTTTCCGTATTACATTACCGTTAAACATACATAAAACCCTGATAGATTGGGATTACAGCTGTCGATTACTTCGATTACATTTTTTCTTCTCTTCCTCTCACTCTCTTCCTTCCATTGAATGTATTTTTTCGGGAATGGCGGGGGTTCGCGCGTATTTTTGCGGTAAATATTGATTTATCGGAGACTTTTAAATCCCATATTATGTCAGTTGATTCATAAAATACAAGATAAACTTTTTTGTGTTTAAATATATTTTTTTGCAGGAGGCTGATCACCGAGAGAGGTGGAGCCACCACAAAAGACATCCGGTGAAGCAACATTTTCAAAAGATCATTCCAAGTTTAGTCAAATTTCGATATTAGTTTTTGAAAATACTCGAAAAATTCGTTTTGAGATTATTTCTTGGGTGAATGTATGACTTACGCTTTACCTCGAGCATGTCGAGATTTTTTCTTCGTTTTATTATTTCGAGAGAAGATTGTGGATGATTTCCTGTTTATAGAACAGAAAATATCGAGATTTGAAGAACGACTATCAATTCACACGTAATATTATGACCTCAGAGTGAACGCGAGAATGAGTGGAAGGCTATATAAATATAATAAGTATGTATATAGCATGAGAGCAGAATATACCGCGTCAGACGTCACCAACTGCATTGACTGTTACTACTTGGTGCAGTATTCACGCTCAAACGGTCATCGACCACCGGCCAGAGAGCGTATAGACTCTGGTTCATGTGTTATCATTACTCGCGGGTATTACAATTAATGTTACGGTAATTATTATTAATATTATTATTAATATATCGAAAACGATTGTCCCGAGATCGTGCATGATGCGTGAAACGTGTGGGACCGTTGTAAAAATATATATGCATATTTTTCCTTCTTTTTTGACTTTATTATTTTTCCATTCTCATTCGATTTGTCGAATGAAATTTTTGTCTTTGCGAGCGCGACCGAATGGTGAACAGAGGCGGTGGATGTGACTGTTTTTTTCGATTTTCTACGCGAACTCACGGAGGTCAAATATTTCTGTATCGTTGATCGATCCGAACTGAATGCAGTTGCTGTTGCAGCAATGAAATTGTCATCATTTTCGTATTGCCAAAAGTTGACCAATTATTCTGAACGTTCTGTTTTTTTTTTTATGACAAATGACGTCCTTTTTTCTCATGGATCCAGTTCGAATCGATCATCGCAACTGTTAAACAATATTATTTTTCATAGGAACACGTAGATATACAAATATTATGGTGAATAACAAAGACATATAATATAACACAGTATAACGTTCGAAATCGTAAATTCCAAGGTATTGAATATTTCAATATTTAGCTCGTTCTCATATACAAGCGATTTTAAAATTTCATTCTTGTATCATCAATTCGAATCACACTTACAGCGAACCCCCGTCAAACGTGAAAAAGTTCGAGCGCGCAAACACGTTTTCTATAGTTTAGGATAGTTTTTGCTCCTTCTCCTTTTATTCATTCTTATTTTTTGTATTTTAAAAATTTCAATATTTATTCATTTTTATTTTGTTTGAATTTGTTTCGTTAGGTGAAAAAAGTTTTGGCACCGATTTTCATATAGCTGTGGGGTTGTGGGTCATTTCTTGTTTTTGTTTTATAGTATGAATGTGTGTGTGTGTATGTTTATCCGTGGGTGTCCATGTGGATGTTGATGCGTATGTGATGTAAATGTTTTTTTTCGAGTTTATCTTTTGCCTAATTTCATTGGTTTCTAGATATATAAGTAAAAATTTCCTAAAACTATAATCATTTTCGTTCCTTTCGTTTCCCCTTTCACCCTCGTGTTCGACTTACATGGCTTTTTTTCCAGTCTTTTCTTTATTCCAGCTGGATTGAGAGTCACTGAGAACGTTTGAAGCGACGTTTCGTCTCGCAGGGCTGCCAGCGAATTCGAACAAGTTCTTTTTTTTCGCAACCACCCCAGCAGCTCCATTGCTACTGCCCATTTATTCTTTTTTTCTTTTCTTCTTCTTTACCCTCACCCCATTCTCCCTCTCTCCCTCCCTCTCCCGGATTTTCTTTTTTTTTTCGATTCTTCTCTCGTTCTCTCTATCGCCAGACTCGAACGCCACGATCGATACAGACGTTCGACGGAAGGCCGAGACTGAGTGCCTCAAATGTATGTTTAGATGTATATATACGTTTTGTTTTGTCACTCCCCTTTATTTGAATTGCATCGAGATTGGAAGAGAGGAAGAAAAATATAAGAATGCTCAAAAATTCTCTTTATCCCCCTTTTTTTTCTCTTGAAGCAGCAATGACATATTTTCTTTCGTTTTTAAATCCATATCGTTTCATCATGCAGCCCCAGCGATCGCCCAAAACGTCTCCAGAGCTCATCGTGACTTAAAAAAAAAAAACTTGGCAAGCGAATCCCCTCGATCTTCCCTTTTCCAGATCTAAACGTTTCCCTTCCTTCTCTTTATTCATCGCTTTAATTAACTCTTTGCTGTCATTGTATCTTATCAAAAAGTCGAACATTAAAAAATTTCAGTGAGAATATGCAAATCCCAACGCTCACCAGGGCTGCTTTTTTCTCGCTTTCTCTTTCTTAATCGATTTTCTACGATTCTCCAGGGAGTTATTTATCCTTAAGGATCTATTATTGTATACGTGAGATGGTACAAGGATTCGAGAAAAAAATTGGGAGAATTTGTTTTTTTAAACGTTGGATTATCTTCGGACCGAGTGCGCTTTAAGTTCGTTTGTTTTTGTTGTTATTCTTGTTTCAATTATCTTAATTTTCGGCTTCTTTTAAAGAAATGTTTAATCCCTCGAAGATTACTTGCTAAACGAGATTCATACGCAATTATTCGTTTACATAAAATATACCAATTATCTTGCTCTCACTCAGACATTATTCGAGCCGATCGATTACGAATTCACATGCTTTTTTTTTTGTTATTCCAATTTTCAAAATCATTTTTCATTTTCATTTTTTTCTTTTTTTCTTTCGATATCAAATCCTAATTTATTGTATAGCAAGCAACACTTTGGCTGCTCGCGAATTTTGTTTCTATAATAGGCATTTTCGTTTTCTTCACCAATCGAGTAAGCCAATGACAAACGATTATATCGATGCTCATGTGGTTTTCATGAATTTATTCTTTTTTTTATCATTTTTGTTCGTTTTTTTGTTCTTCAACGATGAAACTTTGGGCGATACGATGAGGCGTGCTTAAAAAATTATCTATCGACGTTCTCTCGTCATTGTGTGCGCAACACTCGCCTGCGATCAAATATTATCCAAAACTAGATTTGTCTCTGTATTTTTTATTTTTTTATTTTTTTTTCAATAACTTATTTCACGATTTTTAAAAATTTAGTTATTTACTTTTTTTAAGCCTTAGAGAAATATACGTACGTAATATACTAAACATTCCATTCGCGCATCTCGATCGTCTGCGTGTCGTTTCTCCCTTCGATTTCGGATGGTACATGTGTATTTTTTTCTCAACTCGCACACATTGAATGTTTCGTTTGTATGGAAACATTGGAAAATCGTTACATGGTGAATGAGAGAACAGAGATAGAGAAAAAAAATGTTTCAAGATCGAAGGGAGATTCGAACCGACAGATTTTTAGTTTTTTTTTTTTTTCTTCTAACTGAACAATCCCCCGTTAGTTTTATCTCCCTCGTTTCTTCGTTCACCCCAGCGACATGGCTGATCGTGATTCCAAGGAGGGACGCAAGGGGGATGATATTTAGTTTGTTTGTTTCAGGGTCGCGTTCGAGCGATTTTCGTATTTCGATCTCGAACAATTTGTGCGTGTGTATTCTGGGATAAAACGTCAATTTCAAAACGAAAGGTTAGACACATTATTGACAATTTGTTGGTGTATGTGTGAGTGTTTTAGTGTTTTTTTGAATTTACGAGTAAAAGGGAAAGCGGGGAGGAGGGATGGGGATGAGCGAGGGCAATTGTTACGCGAAAAGGCCGGAAATGGATCTGTGCTGATCAGCACAGGCAATTTATCGAGCATGACAATATCGTATTTTAGTCAGCGAGATGACAGTCTCATTATATGAAGTATTAATATAATATATTATGCGGCCAAACCCTCGTTTCAATATTAATCATTAAATTGTAAGTAAAATTGTTGGATAATCGATGCAAAAAAGGTCATTGGATATCGACTACAGACCAAATAGCGTCACGTATAATCGTGCCACGTAAAATAGATATATTATTATTGTTATATTTTTCTGCCATACATATATAATATTCCTATGTGTGTGTATATATATAAATTTTTAATATTTTTTGTTTCCATATAAATCATCGTAATGTAAACTAATGAAAATTAAATACATTTTTTGCCTTCGTCATATACCCTCTCTTCATAAATATATAATATGTGTTATTTCATATAGTTTATTTTATACTCATATATTGTTTCGTTATAATATCAATCTCATCTGCTTTTTCATGTCTCCCTCCCTCTTTTTGTTGCCGTCCTCATATTCCTCTCTCGCTTTCGTTTATTTCATTTTGTTTATTTTGTTGCTTCCAATTAAATTGAGTGAAAGAGAGAAAAAGACTTTTTTGTTTCCTATTCATTTTTGTTCGTGTTAATCGTTGAGGATAATGCATATGTATATATAAACGTATATTGGTTAATATATTTATTTATATATACATATATGTAATGGGAAAATTCGTACGTCGGAGTGGATGCTGGTCGAATCACTGAAGATCCTCCTGCATACTCCGGTACTTCACGTCCTCCCTTTTCATCTCGGTGCGGTCAATAAAATGGAAAATAGATTAAATCGCGATCTTCTAAAATAGTCTGTTTCGCACGATTAATATAATCCTTCTGTCTTGTTGATACTTTCCGCGAGTCATACAAGAGTGAGCAGGACCAGGAAGCGACTGACACTTGAACGAGAACTGTTACTGTGTCGATCCCAAAATGATTTATCTTTTATGCCTTTTTATTTATTTATTTTTTTATATTTCACGTTTTGGCTCCAAATTCTCATGTTTTTTGCATTTCTCCTCTTTTCTTCTTTCTTTCTTTGGTCTCTCTCATTCGCACTTGCTTGCTTCACAATCGCCTCGAAATAAAACGGGGATGATCAGTCTTCGTTAATCACAGAAAGCTTTGATATGGCCTTTGACGAGAATTATCCACGGTTTTCTCGAGCGTACACCATTTGAATCGATTCCCTGAACTCTTTGATGCTCATGGGATTCCGTTTGAAACATTCCAACTCGAGAAATGCGGCCAAAAGCTTCATAAAGTAAATTTTCTCAACTTCTTCATTTTGAATCGATGCCCACGAGTAAAAAACCTTCAGATTCTTTTAATTTGTTATTTCTTTATCAAGCTCAGTCGCGTGTGATTGCGAGTTAATATTGCTTTGGTTTCATGGTTGAGTTTTCTTTGTTTGTTTATAAGTATAATTATTAATTTTAAATCGTCTGTGTGACCGAATGGAATTTCAAGTCGACACCTTTCAATATTTCATGCCCTCTCGCTCTATCGCGATACACATTACATTAATATTTGCTTGAGTAGGAAATATTACAATAGGTCAAATCAACGTGGTATGATTATTATTAAATTGTTTTGTTCTTTGCAAGACTCGCGGATTAATATCGAAGGATTATAGTTTTTTTTTGCAAAAGCAAATACAGATCAGCACAGTTCCTCTTCTGCGTGTTCGTTGTGCGTGTGTTAAATGATGCGATAAGAAAATTAAATTTTTTTCTTCAAAGTCTCGTTGCTTGTGTAATGTCGAGACGAAAAGAGTAATCGGTGTAAGACTTTCGACCAAGAAGAAGGAGAGCAAAATGAAAAAGAGAGAAGGGAGGATTGAGCAAGAGATGACGGTGGAAATGTGAGCGACAAATAGAATGAAAAATTCACTAACCGAAGAAACAATGGACGATGAGATAAAAGGAATGTGAAAAAAAAAAAGAAAAAAACAACTGACCCGACTTGTTTCCATTTCGACGGAACAGACTTCGATTTTACAAGACAATGACGATGAGTGCTTCTTTTTTTATTTTGCTTCTTCTACAACGCCCAAGTACTACCCTTAGATGAAGATTCTATAATTTTTCCCAAATAATTATCTTTTGTTCTCCTAATACTTGTAAGTCGATTTTAATTTAATCATCCAAACTCTTTCTCTCTTTCGCTTGCATTCTTAAATCTCATCCTACGGTAAACCTTAAGATAGATTCATTATTTATTCATTTTTCTCATACTTTATTGCTTTGAAATTCCATATCGAAGACGTGTCGTTTACGTGAAAAAAACCGAGTAAACGTCAGGATTGGTTACACTGGGAATGAGAGGATGGCGGAGAGGAAATAGGGATGCTGGAGGGAGATTAAGGGGCTAGGAAATGGAGGGTTTTTTTCGGGTACGAGGAAATTACGAGTCTACTCATAGAAATCAATAGTTAATCGTAATGATTATTACAGAGATATATAGATTTATATATATATATATGCGTTTATATACCCATATAATAATATTTACGTACGTACAAATATCTGTCAGTGTACCGGTCTCAGTATGTTATTTTTTTCATTTTCATTCTTTCTCATTACCATTTTTTCTTCCATGTAATGTATACGTGTGTCGTTTCAATTTAGGCCTTAACCATGCATCATGAGAATATAGATATATACTATTTTATGTATACATATATATATCCGCATTAAATGCTCGTCCCCCTCCCTCAATCATCATCCTTTTTTTTTCATTTCGGTTTTAAAATGTTTTATTTTTGTCTCGTCGCACCTCTAGCCCCATTGCGCGCGTATCAAAACGAATATTTCTCATCGCAGACACACCACTTGTCGAAAACTTTTCGTCATAATGCAAATTTGCAAATAACTTTAACTCTGACGTATCAATTTTTCAGCCAAATGAATATTTTAGGAATTCACGCGACGCGAGGAAAAGGAAAAGAGTTTCATTTATTCTCGATCATCGCTACCGCCTTCCGTTTTCCTTTTCTTTTTTTATTCAATTTTTATTTTTTTTTCATTAGTTTTTAGTTTTTTAGTCACCTTGGTGTGGTGCGGGGACATCGGGGGAATCTCATTCCCGCGCGAATTTATCAAAAATAATTTACGGACGATCGAAGAATGCATCCGGCACGATTTTTTTGTATGTTTTTATGTTATAATTGTTTTTTAAATAATTTTTTTTTGTTTTTTTTATTGAAGGGCTCGTACGGACGTTTCGATTGTGACACAAAAATCAAAGCGCCCACCCTCGAAATAATCGTTATTATTAATTATTTTTTCGGCGGAATGCTCGGGGATGATTATTCCTTCTTCAGTATATTTCGTAACGCCACCAAAAGCCCGAGGAATGGCAATTAACGCGGCTGATTGCGAACTATCAGCGATTTTGGTGTGTTTCACTTTGTCTTTGGATTTCTCGTTTCTCTCCATTCATTTGCTCACATTACTCTCAATCATCATTATTATTAATGGTTTGTTGGTTGTTTTATTTCATTTTAATATTATGATTCCCGATCACGTTACGATAATCAGTCAAAAAGCTATGCGCGTATTACACATACACAGAATATCCCACGGATTGGCTCAATATTGAAGATTCGATCAACGGAACACACGTAAGTTGGAATCGACACTATATCGATCAGATTCATGCAAGTAGTAATGGCTCATCGGCTCGTTAGAGATCAGACAGTACGTCGGGGAAAAACAACGAAATGTCGAATAAAAAACTCAGGAATCAGCCTTTGATCGTTCTTTCAATTTTTATCCATATCTCGTGAGACATTACCGTACATCTATATTACAAATAAATATATATGTATATACAGAGTAACTTTAAATATATATTTATGTATATATATAGATATATATGTATATCACAAATCATTACGTTAGCCATTACTTTAACTATAGTTACGCAAAATGAGTGAGTGAGTGAGTCGATTGGGTTGATCGAGATCGATTATTAAATATTCATTGATCCTGGTGCTAGAATTTGTGTCAATTGAATTCTCTTCATTCTCCTTCTATTTTTTTCTTCATATTCCATTAGTCCCTTTTTCCCATTCTAGTTTATTTCGAATGCAATTTTCAAACGTGTACAATCCGTTCTCGAAACAAGAATTATGAACTTGTCATTAATCTCGTTGCAACGGTTTTTTTTCTAATCCCGACCTCGATAACTTTTTTGTTCTCTCATTCGCTAAATCTTCTATAAATATGTCTTGTGAAACATACTCGTTTAAAAATCATTCGCAATTCGACGTAATGGGCATTCTTATTATTCAGCCAAACCACAAAGTTTGTTTTGTGTCGTTGATTCTGTAACGTCATTGCTTCTGGAATCCTCGCACGCAGTTAAACTTCGTTTTTTTTTTTTTTTTTTTTTTTTTTTTTTTCTTTTTTTTTTTTCCATTTTCTCGTCAGCTCTATATTTTCTATGTGCTCAGACGAAAAAATCGCTTACACGAACTAAATCTACGGGAGCAATTGGGCAGTAATGGTTTTGTTTAAATGTATTTATTTTTTGTCATTAAAATCGTGCGCGTTCCTTTGAGACACGTGCACAGCTCTTGCAAAACTTTGACAAGTTTACTAGATCAGCGGGCGTCACGATCGCTTCCTTTGAATGTCGAATACGACATTGAAATACCAATGGTAAATTATTTATGGATTCACATTATTATTATTTTATTATAATAATTATTATTGTTAAGATGAATCGGCCAATTACAGTAGGGGTTGCAACTGCGACATGCTTATATAAAATAATAATGGTTATGATGATAACGACGATTAGACATCGAGCACTTGTCAATGGAAATAATAAGGAGGATGTACCTTTTGTGTTTGTGTCTTCGAATGGTATAATATTTACTCCAAGGATATATTGTTTGTTCCATTATGAGTGATTTTGACTTGTCCATCTTCATTTAATAATTACTTAAATTCTAAAACACTACACCGAATTACACGGTCACCATTACGTTGTCTATCCGATTACAATTGAAGTTGCGAATCCGAAGCTCCAGATCTTTGTCGATTTGGAGAGTTTTGAGCCCCCCAAAAGGGTGACCAAAAGACGTTTGAAAACGAAATGAAAGTTTCGTCTCGTGATTTATCATGGCGAGCGAATGAACGATGCGTTTATAAGGGTAAATAATTGCGAATCCTTTGAAAAATGTATTATCCGTTAGAGTATCGAAGCCTGGTAATGACGAATGGAATTATTGAATCTGTAACGCTCGCGATTTGCAAATATTTCATATTACGTGTGAGTGTGTCTGTGAGAAATATTTTTCTTCTTTCAGTATATCAATAAATATTGTTTTAATGTACAATAGCGTTTAGGTTTAATGAATATTCATCGTCATACGTTCCATTCATAATATACTTCTTTAATTTAATATTACTTTTAAACTTTTATAACGTTTCATAGATCGAAAAATAAATATAAAAATAAACCGGGCATTTAGGTATTAATATTTTGTATCGATTTTTTTTCTTTTCTCCCATTCCCTCCCCTTTTCCCGTACAATTTTTATCTCGAGATGCATTTCGATTGCACAATCTTTCATGTTTACCGAAAATCACCGCCCAATCGTTGCTTTTTTATCATTTATCTCACGTACCAAAAACCAAAGTCAAGCTCACTCGTACACGATGCACTATTTTTCATTTCTTTCAATGATAATCAAGGAGAATGAAGAGAACAAAGAAACACATTATTTCGCCCAAAGTACGGAAGACTGGACGTGAGGAGTGACGTGTACGAGATCACTGACTCGGTTAGTCCAACCATGAAATTTCAAATCACTTGTCAAACGACGATTTTTCATTAATTTCTTGCATAAACGGTTTTTTGTTATTTCCGGGAAAAAGGATGGTTTTGTTAAACCCACTCGTGTCATTATTTCCTCACACATATACGAAAACTCTCTGCACTGCGCCACCGAAATTTATTCTCGATCCATAAGCCCTCGAACACGAATTTCCATTTTTTATTTATTTACCACACCAAGTATTACGTTTTTTTTTTCCTCATTTTAAATACGATAGATACGATTTTCTTTTTTGTTGAGCATTTCGCAAAGTACACGAAAAAGTACAAAATTAATTCTTTACATATCCTTAATATTTTAATTTTTTTCATGTTTTTCTTGTTTTCATTTTTTTTCGTAGTATTAGATGTTATTCCTCCTCCCGCGCGTTACTCCAACCCCCGTGTTAAAAGGACAGAGGAATGTCTATTTTATTAAATTAGTTTTCCACGCCTGTCCACGATTTTCTTCATTTTTATCTTTTCCTTTGTAAATATTACTCTTAACATTGCAATTTTTCAGTCGTCGGATTAGTCACTTTTTAATATAATTGCGATTATCCATACCACTTTAAGGGTGGGAAGGGGGAGGGGGAGGGGGCAACACGACGCGTTAGCGCGAGTGATTCCGCAAAAACACTACAGATTACGCGTATCATCAAATCGACTATGGATATATAAATATATGTGTTACATATACTCGATAAACACAATATTATATATGCATATATACGCATACACACACACACACACATACATATAATATGTATATGTACATATAAATATATAATATGCGTGTACGTATATGATTTGTTAAATCACACCCCTATTGTATTTCCTTGTCTAGTCATAGCTGTTGTTTTCCCATCTCTTCGTTTCATCTGAAAATCGTCTCTGTTACATTTAAATATGTTTATGTGTATGGAGATATATATATGTGTATATATATATATATATATATATATATATATATATATATCGTCATACCGTTTTTCGCTCTTTAGGATCATATCATAGTAAAATAGAAAAAAGCCCTACAACTCATCCAGGCTCACTGAAGCTAATTCGTAGCATCCCTTCGTACCCCCATCCTCGCTTTTGCTTAAATATATCCATTACGTAACTATAATAATTATGAATTTTTGTTTAGTTTCATACTTAATGTAAATTATCGATATTTTTGTTTCCTTTCATTCTCGTGTCAATTAAAATACGCGTTTCGCCGTTCTAACCACAATCTCTCATTGACACCATAATTCCTTTGATATATCTAGTACAACTGGATTTTTGTTTTTCCCCCGTTCGTTCGTCAGTCTGTTAACTATCTCCCCTTAAGACGCTCACTTCGTCGAAACTTGGCGAGAGATTATTCATGCGTTTATTTATTTATTTTTATGTTTATCTTAGTTGGAAGATTCGCCACATTTACGATTTATGTCTTCCGCTCAAATGCCATTCGTACATCTCTACTGCTACTGTCACATCACGAATTACATTTTATCGAAATATTTCATTTTTCTCCAAATTTCGAAAAATAACCACGACTAGAAATTCAAAAAAGTTTTTTTTTTCTTTTTTTTCTTCACTCTGTTGCGTTTTGCTCCAATTAGTTACTGCAAAAGAACATTCGTCGAATATGCGTTTACGTTCCTGAAAGGGTCGGACCTAAATAGCAACTCACCAACCGGAGTAAAGTTGCGAGAGAGAGAGAGAGAGAGAGAGAGAGAGAGATCGTCACCTCCCTCGTTCTATACATTCTAGAATGTTGTGCCTGTTTAATCAATATGGGTTCGAGTCGCATCGTTTGCCTGAGAGTAAGAGAGACGATACACAACTTAATAAATCCTTGTGCCATATTCATACAAATTGTTGTATACAGCGCTGGCATGATTCCCTCGCACCTTTCCAGTTTATTACGTAAATTGAAAAAAAAAAAACGGTTTAGCCTCGTTAGCGTTGGATCATAGCTTTGCCGGCAGAGAAATTGAAGCAGAGAGAGAGAGAGAGAGGGAGGGAGAGAAACGAGACTCGTGAAAATCGCTCACACGTGATTCGAATCATCCCCTATTTACTTATCTTTCCTTCGATCAATTAGATTCCCGCGCATGTATTGAGAAACACGTACGTCTCCGTACGTAAGGTGTGCTCGTAATAAAAACGCAAGTTTTTATCGATTCGAAATATTTGAGAACCACTGGCCGTCGCGTGTAACATTCTCTTCCTTCAACCTTTTTCCCTTCCCAACGATCTCACGCTGTTACATAGTTCGTGTATAGATTTAACGTTTCTATGCAGCCAGAAAACCTCACTCGGTATAATTGAAATAATTGAGCATAACCGTGTTTCTATCTTTTCAAATAATCAATTATTAATTAACAAAATAGATAATTTTTCTCTCATTCATGAAATTTGACATAAATAAATAATCCCGTTCCCGAGTAATAGTTATTTATAAAAATACAAAAAAGTTCGACGGAAAATAAAGAGACAAAAAAAAAAAAACAAGGTCGACCGGTTCGATGAAATGAGTTTGACGCAATTTTCCATTCGCGTCAACTTGTTTGATGAAATACAAAATTCAAGAAACTCAAGTCCACATTCCGCAAGCACGGAAATTTTACTTTTCGTTAGAGAAAGGTTCAAATCCAATCGGGCAATTGGAATCGCGTTATAATCGTAATTGTACTAAATCGTCAATAGTCCAAACGATAACGCGAAGAGTCACGAGATTCTTGTTTCAAACGAGGAAATAGTAACGTTGAGAATGTTCTCGTAGAGGGTAGTCCGCTCTTTAAGAGATTGAGAACCTCTGAGGGAATCGCTAAAGGGGGTTGACTGGGGGGGTAGGGCGTCGCCGCGTCTCTCCACCGCGACCCCCACGAGCTATCGACCGAGACTGGCAAGAGAGACGAAGATGTATAGAGATAAATATATATATATATAAATATGAATATACACGGTTGAGTGAAAAAAAGACGCAAGTCACTGTGATGGAGCGCGTGAAACTGAACAATTGGCGCCTTTTTGAAAATTACGACTAGATATGCGAAGAGACGAGAGGGTTGCGGAAGATAGAGGGAAAGAGAGAGAGAGAGAGTGAGTGAGCAAGTGAGACAGAGAGAGGACGAATGAGAATATGTGCAGAGAATGCACGGAAGGAAAGAGAAAAAGAGAGATGGGACTGGTGGAGAGAAGAAAATTTTCCAACTTTGTTGGCAACAGTTGCTTTCCACCATTGTTTTTCCTTCTGGACATTCTGAGGGATGAAATATCAGATTGAGGCATTCAACATCGAGGAAGAAGGAAGAAAATCAAGGTTCCTGAGAAAGGATCTGCGTTACGGTGCAATATTTATGAAGAATCGGAAACGCAAAGGAATTAATGAAAACGATTTGATTTGTTGGAGTGCGAGGAAGTTGCAAACACGAAGCGAGGATTCTTTTGAGGCTTCGTTCTAAATCACAAGATCGACTGGCGTCACCCGAGCCAGGAATCGCCCTCGACTTTACATATGATCGTCCATATATGCCAACTCTCTATACAACCTTGAGAACAACCCACGTACGCCATCGGAGCCAAGCTTCTCAAAGTAAAAATAATAAAAGAAATTCGAAGCCTTGACCACTTGCATGAACGTGTATTTGGAACAATGTCTGAAAAAAGTTTATGATGATTTTTGGATATACGGGGATTATGTAGAACAAGAAGAACCGCAACGACCTTGATCTTAAGAATTACTCCATAAGATGAGCCGTCCTCTGGCTCTGTGCACGAAACCCTCGGACGTTTAGGAGCGGGCGGTAAAACGCAAGTGTGCAGGGATTCCCTGCAAATTTCAACATACCATTTTAGCTCGTTAAAGTAAACGTTTACGAGGCAAATTGACATGAGAATCTCTCGTAGCCTGAAATATATTTCGTGATCTTTCGAGCAATATAAAACGAGATTGAGAGATTAGGCACTGTATCGTGGCTTTGGGAGGCTCACACAGGCCATAGGATTACGAGAAAGGGCGGTTTCCTATCGATTTATAGCAAAACCACGAAATAGACGAACCCACGACAAATCCACAGACGTTAACGTGTCAACACTCCAGGAAATAAAACTCAAAAACTAACTGATAGACGATAAAATTATCCTGACTGCTGCGAGTGTCGGCAAATGTATTTCATCAAAGAGTAGCCCATTCAAATTAGCTTAATTGATGAAGCTTTGCTGGATGCTAGGTGTGCTAGTGTTAATGTTAATTGGACGATAAATTAAAAGGTTAAAATTCGTTGCATAGCAAATTTGAGAGTTGAAATTAATTGCATGGGGAATTGAAGTTTAGAAATTCATAGTGTAGATGATGAAAATGTGGGGCTTCATTGCGCAAGGACTTGAAGCGAGTACATTGAGGTAAAAATAATTCTACAAAATTATATAAAACGTCGAGTTCCTAGTTAATTCCTCCAAGAATTAAAAAAATAATCCCTCGGCAGTAAGTTCGATGTCACATCCATTACACAACAGCGCAAGCTTCTCAATGCGTCCATAAAGTATCAACACCAAAGTATACGGATAATGAATGTCCAGAGGGTTAAAGGGTGCGTCGAAGTATGACAAAATAGGTTTGAGAACTCAACATGAGTGACAGAGACTGATAATGTAAGGGATGTATTGAGAGGTGAGATAGAAAATGAGGGGAGTACCGTGCTAAGAAAAGGTGAAGGGAGAAGAACGAAGGAGACGGTGGTTATTCGTTACAGTTTGGTTCGAAACGAACCATATGATGCCAAAGCCGTTGGCAGTTAAATCTATGGGCTGTTCGGGATTCGGAGATTTCAGTGTTCCGAATATTCCACCACTTTTTGTGAATTTTTCTAATCAACGAAGACAGAGGTGATTGATTTTTTAATGAATGACGAAGAAAAATGTAATTTGTGATAAAAATGTGACGATTATTTGGCTGGAACTGATCAATCTTCAGTTTCGAGGTTGATAATTGCATTTGCGATGTTTTCAGAGGAAAATTATCAAGTTTAATCGGTTGGCAAGAAAAATAATTTATTCGCAGGGTTGTAAGAGGTCGAAAAGTGGTGGGGGTTATTTGTATAAATGAAAATATACAATGTATCAATTTGAAGTGAAATAGCCCATGGATCTAACGTGCGAGGAGCGGCGTCGACCTCCCTCGACGGCGCCGGCAAAGCAACCCCTCCATATTTTCCTCTGCACCCCTTGGGGAGCCTCGCCCGTTTTGCTGGTGGTAATGCCGGTGCCGACGTTCACCGCCACCCTCTGGCAAAGGAGTGACATCACCGAGAGGAAAAGAGAGACAAGGACGGAGAGGCATAAAAAGAGAGAAGGAATGAGGGGGAGAAATAGGAGAGGAGAAAAAGAGAGTGCGAGAGGGAGGAATAACGCCACCCCTGGTGAGTTTCTGCTCCACACCGTTCTACCGCCCCAACGGCATCGACCGCAGCCCCCAACGCTGCAATGCGACGTTGCCATCCCAACGGGCAACAGCCCTTGCAACGCCGGGCATCCAGCGTGGTCTCGGCTATCAAAGTGAGAAAGAAAAACGAGCAGGAAACTCAGCGAACAAGCCTCTTCTCTCTTATTCAAGCCTCTTCCTCGTATCAATTCGTTGGGAGATGTTCCGTTAGCCGGGTTTTTTCATCACAGCCTAAGCCTACGAATCTCTCTAAACTTTAGTAACCGGTGCCTTATTCTCCGATGAATTCAACAACACACCGGCAATCTATATGCCCGCTAAATGAGCATTTCAAGGATTTGCTAATTGTCTTTTGATGCTTTTCAAGTCGGTACTCAAGCGGATCCTGCTACAAAAGTCAAACACTGCTTGCCAGCATAATTTAGTTTACTCTTCAACGAGCTTTCACTTTGTTCTCAACAGAGTTGCTATATTTTTCCATTTTCCAAACTTCCTATAGACACTCATACACAGAGGAGAATACAGAGAAATGCGTATATGGAAGAGACTACTCCGACGGCCTCTAGCTCGCGCCTCAATATCAAGTCGATGAAAACGTCCGACACGTGACTCCTGACCAGGGACGTCGCAACTAATCGGACCCTCAGGAAAACCTGAGCCGAACACTTTGCTTCACAATATTCGAGACCATTTTCGCGACTTGACCGCTGCTAGTTAACTCGATCCCATTTTCGATCGTGATTTTTTTTTTTTTTTAACATTTCTCGCCAGTCTCTCTCGATCGTCGAGCTAACGGGGGAGTCACAGGAGCTTTGCCCAGGAACGAATCTAAGAAAGTATTCGATCCTCGAATTCGTTTCCACACAGTGATCAAACTTTCCCCATATAGTTCAAAATTTCTTTTCTCGAGCTACGCCGTCCGTCGGTTTTAATGTTCATTCACATTCGACTTTGACAAACTTGTTTAGCGATCACGACACGTTTTGTCTAGGGACTCGTAACTCGTAATCGAGGGGGCTCAACTTTGCTCAAACTTACTCAAGCGCCAGTCAGGTGTACGACCCCAAAAATTCACGAGACTTTATACTCTGCGATCGTACGTACACGCACATGTCACATTCCAATAAAATTCGGACTGATCAATCAAACAAGAAACACTTATAACCACGATTCGCTATCACGGTGTTGGGCAATGAGCACGCGAAACCGTTCGAACTTGTTTCAAGTTTCGAGACGAAATGATAAATGGATAGAAAAATAATATTTGTGTGTGAGATAAATGAAGTTCAATCCTTCATAGGATTTGTGATAACGACGTCAAGTTTTATTGTTTTTTGTTGTTATTGGTTCATGTCTCATAAGTGTCTGGATTTGAACGTTCGATTCTGTAACGCTTATTATTTCACTTGCCACTGGTTGAGTGGAGGATAATAAGCAGCATATGTATTTGTTACTAAAATATTTTTTACTAATTTATAGAAATACTTAGGTATTTTATTTCCCATAAATTCAACACTCTGCGATATATTCGTGGTGAATAATATCGAGGCGATATAATTGAGATCGTAATCGAATCAATCGCACTTTTTTTGCACATCAATTATTAATTTTTTTTTTACGCAAAGATCGAAGAGTAAGATGTATTGATTATTTTGGTAATTACGAGAAAAAGAAACACGAGAATACGTATCGTAGAAAAATAATCGATAAAATAGGATTTATTGCCGACATACAACTATGGAGTTGACAAACAACGATTTGTTTCACTGAACATCGCAAGTTTCGTTTAATTTGTTAGTTCTTTTTCGTTATCATTATTATTCTTTTATTTTTATTTTTATTTTTATTTTTTTTTCATGACTTCGAGAAAGGTACAGTAGAATAATATAAAAAAATAAATCGTCGAAAATATATTATCAGACAAGATATGACGAGTATCATGTTTCTTCTCCGTTCTCTTTACTTTTTTGCGAGTTGAATTATTATTTTCCAGCAATAGAAACAAATGTACATCATGCTCTTGACAATAAATATGTGTAGATATAAATATAAGTTTATATATGGATTCGAATTCTGTTATTTAGGAAATTCGTTATGTAATAATCGTCGTTTGATTTTATCCGTAGTATCGTAACGTTAATTGATCGATTCTTGGGAACACAAATGACGAAACCAGCATAGATCTCCAGTTATGGTGAGCGAGCTTCACCCCCAATAATAATCCGGTAAGTATTGCTTATTCGACGAGCGAGTTCGCGACTGCCTTGAAAACCGATTCGCGAGTAGATCGAATGGTATAAATGAAAGAATAAGATATGGTGATAAAGAAGGAGCGATATCGAAGAGAGAAAAAACTAAAAACATCGAAACGATCGAACCAACAGAAGAAAAAAACGAAAATCATGCCAACGACGACGATTCCAGCGAATAATCGATGATGGAAGATCGAGGTGTCAAATGAATAAATCATAGAAACATTGAATGAGGATTTGGGGGAGAACAATGGAGTTTGGAAATGACAAAATAAATAATGATAATAATAATGAGTGCACGTGATATTAAAATCATATTATATATTAAAATATTCATAATAATAATACTAATAATAATAATCGTAATATATTATCGCTTGTTCGTAAAATTACATAAAAAAATATAGAAAATAATAAACTCGTAGCTTTCTTTTTGTCGTTTTAATTCATTCGGTTTCTGCACACTCTCGAAAATATTTCTATCGCAACTTGTATCTCTTTCTCACGGTCATCGGCTAGTTTAGTTATAGTAATGCATAATAATAATAATAAAAATAATAATAGTAGGTAGTAGTAGTAGTTTATCGGTATACATGTATCGTGTTATTTTTTTTATCGCGCCGGTCATAGTTATGATAATAATCATTGAAATGATTAATTTTTCAAAAGTCTTCAATTTTATTTTCATATTGATTTCAATATTTCTCAGTTCTCCGTTCGTCTCGGTATGATAATATTTAAAATATTACTTTTATTCATTAAATTTGTGAATGATATTTCATTTGAGCGATACTTTTCGCAACAGCTAGTGATGACATTGTCAGCTTCAAAAGTGATATTGTTAGTCCGAAGAGTCAGAGTCTCGAGAGTTTTAATATTTTTTCAAAAATCACACGAGTCTGTGATGTGTTTTTCGATCGTCATTAATGCCCCGTACAAGAAAGAAAAGCAAAAACATACAAACGTACGGAAACTCTCGAGCCGACGTGGTTGTTGTTTTTTTTAATTTTTTTTATTTTCAAACTGTTGAAAAATCGAACAGGCTGGCGAAAATGTTGATCGGGCAACAATCATGGAAGATTGCCATCGTAAATGCAACGTGAATCTCAGTCGATTTCTTTAACGGCGTCATTTTCTTTCAAAAAAATTGACGACGGTATTAAAATTATTATTATTATTCCTTTTTTTCAGTGATTTTGTTTATTTTTCCTTTGTTGTTGTTGTTGTTTTTTTATGCGATATGAGAACGAAATAATAACAAACAATAGCGATAGCGATTATGAGAAAAAAAAAGAAAAAAAAAAAAAAAAACACACTGGGCTCACGTCCCGTTCGTCAAAAAGTTATAATCCACGAATCTTTCGTCTCTTCGTCACATCTCCATACCTTTTAATTCTCATTTCCTAGCATCTCGTTATATCCATCGCGCAACAGTCTATCTGTTTACTCCCCCAAATTTTCTTCGCATCGATAAATATATGTTGGATTCGCGATCGAATAACTAGAGTGAGATTTTACATGAAATGCTATGAAATAATAATCGACAGCTTGTGGTTATTTCCATTTCCGGCTGTCCCTATAAATTATATACAAAAACAAAAAAAAAATAGAGAAAAAAAAAATAATAATAATATATTCGAGACAAAAAAAAAACACAAAAACACGACTCGGAGCGAGCAGCATTGCCAATCGAGCGAGGGAGCGATTTTTAAATATTTCATCTAGCACATCGATCTTTCCGATTATTCATTTTATTTCTTCATTCTTAGAATTATTTTTCTTTCCAAATAATTCTTTCCCTTCATCCTGACGAAACAATTAAGAAATATTTTTTTCGATATAATTAATAATGTCAATAAAGATTATAATGGTGATAATAATAATAATAATAATAATAATGATTCAGTGCTGCTCGCGATGGGTCATGCTACGGCAATAATAAAATTATTCGCTAATAATATCGGCAATGACATAATAATGACAATAATATTAATCATCCATAATAATGATAATAATAATGATAAATGTGATGATAAAATGTCAAATATAAAATATCTTCGCTACATATATTAATGCTCAATTTTTTGTTGTTTTTTTCTCTGCTACTTCGCTCGTGGTTATAGCAAATTTTTTTTTCACTTTTTTATTTTTTATATCTTCTCTCTTACTTTCTCAACCACACACACGCACTCACGTATATATATTCGTCTCACTTTTGCAATTATTTCCTCTGAGTCTCCCTCTCCCATATCGTACGATGGGATTGCGAAAGAAAAAGAAGAAAAAAGAATCCTACGCACAACATTCAATATATAATAATGATAATAATAATAATCATATGAATCGTGATAATAATGGTAATAATAATAGTAATAATATGACAATTATAATAATGCGCGAGACGAGTGTATTTAGATGTGGACAAACGTACACACGTTAACACATCTAAGTACAATCGTTTATTGTGTGAATGTGAATAAATTCTTGTTTATGTGTGTGTAAGTAAGGGTGTGTTTGTGTGTTGTGTTTATCTTTAGAAAAAAGAAAAGGAAAAACGAAAGTTTACGATTTTTCTTTTAGTTCGATTAAATGATTTATTTAATATTTATATTTCCCCCCTTCCCTTCCCTTTTTCTCTTGCCCCTGAGCTCGCAGACAATTTTCGTTACTACCAGCATTCGTTGACCCCCCCCCCATTTTTTCTAAATTTTTACATCGCGTCTAATATATATCGAGAATGATCGACTGCGTTTTTAGTTTAATTCCAAATTTGCTTCTTTCTCGTTTCTTTTTAACTATTTTTCTCACTTTTGTTATCTCACTGACTTTTTCGACTTTTTTTATTTTATTCTCGTTATGTCACCTTGTAGTCTCTCTCTTTCTTTCTCTCTCTCTCTCTCTCTCTCTCTCTCTCTTTCTCTCGCGCTTTCCTGATCACGCAGATGCACACACACAGACACACTTAAAATATTACGGTTAATGATTAAATCTTGGAAATACTGATTCTCTAGTTTCGTTAATTATTTTTCATATTTTTTTGAACCTCGCGTTGCTACGATTTCAAATCTTCCATCTTTTACAAAAGGGTTTGGGCCTGGACACGGTGTTTATAGATTTATTCTGGGGGGGGTGACGGGCCGGTGGAGGTGAGGGTCTCTCGATAAAGAAGAAGAAACGGCGCCGAGGAAAGAAACGGACGATAATAATTTCCACGTCAAATTTTGTGTATTTTTCCGTAAACCCAGTAAATAAAAAAAATATACTGATGTATTTTGTATGTTTTTTTTCGAATTTTTGAGTCAAACGTTGACGTAAAAGAGAGGAAGCTTAAGAGGCATTCACATTCGCATCTGAGATCGAGTTTGTGGGCTGAGAGCTGCGCGTATACAGAGCCGCGTTTGATTAATTGGCGATTAATTAATAAAACAAAAGTAAAACAACAACAAAAAGTATCCGGTCAAAAGGTTGTTAGTAGAGTGCTTGCGACGGTCACCGATTTTTGTGGTTATTAGTTACGATAGAAAACAAAAAAATACACACGCCTATCGAATAAAGGATAATGACGATAATTAATTAATTTTTAATTAAGACGATCTTCTCTTAGGAAAAAAAAAAAAAAAATTGTCACTGCTGCCTCTAGTTCAGCACAACTAAATTCTCGTGGTGAAAGTGTGAAAAAATTATCACGTGAAAACTCGAAAATGTCATGAGAACGTAGTTTGAGAAAAAACAAAATTCACTAAGAGTCTACGGTTAAGTAATTAAGTATTCGAATAAGTAAGCGGATTTTTCGCGGTCGTAATGTCTCTCTCTCTCTCTCTTTCTCTGTCTCTTTCTCTCAAATCTTTCTTCATTCTTGTATATTTTTCATAGTCATATATTCATGTATATATAGATATATATATATATATAATTTATGTTTTTTTTTTCATGTATATATGTGTATATTTATATATGTGTGTGTAAAGGTGGAGTCGAATAATCATTAAGATAAAAGAAAATAAAAGTTCTCACTCATATTCCAATCACGGTGTCTCGATCGTCCGGAAACAAACGAATGGCTCGAAGATAAATCAATAAAACGAAAACAAAAAATAATATCGAATGAAAAACGAAAAACGTTGTACACATTATGATTCATCGCGAAGCTCGAACGACATCCGTATTTTTTTGGCTTTCCAATTGGCGTAAGTAATATATATGAAAAAATTAGAGGAGACAAAATATGCATTCGAATTCAAGCCCGAGACGTGACAAACTTTTGCTACAATCTTACGATAAAAGCAGGCTTTAAAAATGACAAGACGATGAAAAAACGTGTAGTAATCAAGCAAACGCGAAATATCGACACCGAATATTCAATTACAATGACAATAATAATGATAATAATCGCAATAATACGAATAATAATAACATACCTATTCAATAGAATATGACAATATAGTAAAGACAGTTTAAATCAAGCAACAACGATCTTTTTTTCTTTCCTTTTCTCTACCTTTTAATCCTTTCCCATTACGCGGCGTATGTTTCTTTTTCTTCTTCTCAAACATTATCCTATAATTACTATGATTTAATTACTAATTTTATTATTATTTTTATTATGTGTTTTTTTGCATGTTTTTTTTTCCTCGTTTCGTCAATCTCTAACTCTCAACTATAATAATATTCATTCTTACATTTAATTATTATTCTTTGAGATATGTATCGTCGTGTTCGTGTCCTACCCTCACATGTTATTTTGTTTTTTTTTTCGTTTTTATCTGTTGCGTATTATTTATACATATATATCTGGTTTTTTTTTCCTTTTTTTCAATATTTTCTCTTTTCTCTTCGTTCTTTCGTTTTCTTATTTATTTCTTTCTGTTGCCTATCATAATCACTACGTCGCTCGGGTTTTGGTTCAATCTGGGTCATGGGGCAAGGGGCAGGGGGGGGGGGGACTTGAAAGGAAAAAAAAACATAAATCTAAGGGAGATGCTCTTTGTTCTTCCGCGTTTTTCTCAAATTTCCTCTTTCCATTTTTTCACTAATACAACATCTACCAAGAGGACGCGATAGTGTTTCCTTTTTTCGACTTAGTCTCAGACTAAGACTCCTACGTAATGAATATCTCGCGATCCTTTACTGTCGCGAGCGTTTCTTCTTTTCGGACTAATCGTGCCATTTTTGCGTCAATGTTTTTTGTTTTTTCCACTCGCCCTGGTCTCTCTTATTTTTTCTTCTTCCTTCGCTCCATTTTTTCAATTTCCCCGATTCTAAGTCTCGAGACTACAGACAAACTGGAGCACTAGCACTGCTATCACTGTCATTATCTTTATAATTATTATTGTTATTATTATTATTATTATTATTTTTGCCCTTGTCGTTTTATGCGTATGTAAGTTCATTTACTCTCGTTATTAACTTTTTTTCCTTTTTCTGTTTAAATACGAAAAATGGCAGTTATCGGTCACAGCCAACGGCTATATATTCATTTTTTTTAATTCTTTTTTGTTTTTTGTTTTGTTTCAATTAAATTTAAACGTCACGAAAACGTTGGTTAAATGGTTAAGCTTATACTCTCTCGCGTTAAATCGTTCGTCTAAATATATATGTATATAGATACAATAATAATAATAAGAGTTGAGATAAAATGATCCGATCAGGGCGAGATTTTTGGGAGGGTCGCCGACTCGCATACGGAGCTGAATCTTGTTGCTTCTTTTTCTTCTCAATTTCAACTCGATTTTGAATTACGGGGGCTTCCGTTTTATTACATATTCGATTTAGGTTCGATTGCTTTTTTTCCTACTCGATATTACATTAAGATTATGGTCATTTTTTTTGTTTATTTCTTCTTTTTTTTTTCATTTTTGCAAAAACCCGAGAAAATCAATTGAAGTTCCCACTTCTTAGGAACCGATGGTCGACGTGAGAGATGTTGTGAAACGATGAAAATTATTCCGACGACAATTGCGAGTTGATTGAAATAACAAAAATACTTGATGAAGGTGAAAATTTCCAAGTTTTGATGAGATGGTCGTGATTTATCTTTCGGGGTCCGATCAGGCGCGTGAATATCAACGAGCGATTCGTGAATGACTGGATGAGCGAGATCATCATGGATGGTTCAAACGCTTAATGCACGATTATGGCAAACGACAAAAATCCATGAGTAATAATAATAATAATAATAATAATGACAATAATGATGATGATAATTATATAAAAATAACGACAAAGTTGTTGACGTAGAAAATGGTATGAAGACGAGTAAGAAAGCCGTGTGATGAAACGAAAATATTGACGATGGTCGGAACCTCGGCCAAAGTGAAGGTAATTTTGAAGGACCCATCGTCTAGCGGAGATTCTCGACAATCCCTCACCAACGTCTATTTCTTGTCATTCTTTAACGACTTATTATTCTGTATTTTACAAAACTCGCATCTTCCACTCGATGATAAAAAAAAAAAAAAACGAAGCACGATGAAGAAACATTCGAATTTCGAGCTTTCACCGGAGGTAATTTCACGCATTCACGGGGAGATTGATTAATTCAATATTCGCGCGTATTATCAACCAAACCCTGATGATTTTATTCTCCGTTATTATTGTTATTATTATCATCATCGTAAACCATATGATTAAAATTATGATTATTATTGTTCATTATTACTATTGTTTATTGTTTGTGATGATTATTATTGTTGTTATTATTATTATTCTTATGAATTAACTGTAATTTAGTGATTTTTTATTCGCATCAGTGAGTTTTCTTTACGATAATAATAATAATGTCCTTTTTCTTTTTCTAAATATAAATAATTATTTATATATATTAATAAATCTTATGACAAGTCTATTGTGTTGAGAATTTTTTTTATTCTTATACTGTCTGTCTCTCTCTCTCTCTCTCTCTCTCTCTCTCTCTCTCTCACTCACTCTCTCGGTAGCTTGTTTCATTAAGAAAATTTCGGGCTGGAGAATTAAAAAAAAAATGTACTCGGCTTCACCCCCGATGCCGATT
Source organism: Campopleginae sp. 14b (assembly GCA_030522525.1). NCBI lineage: Eukaryota > Metazoa > Arthropoda > Insecta > Hymenoptera > Ichneumonidae > Campopleginae sp. 14b. The sequence continues at coordinate 3,065 of JAPYYS010000507.1, read as the reverse complement.
GACCCCGCTCTTCTTTAAAATTTTTTTTATTATTTCGTCCGAGAAACAAATGAAACTTGCGTTGTTGAAAGGAAATGTTTGGAAAAAAGTTTCAACGAATTGTTGCTCGTTTCTCAGTCTGGTTCGGCCCACCTCGGCAAACCTCCGAAAAATCAAATTTCTTCTCGTTATTTTCTCGATTTCATGTCATTTTATTGTTTCAAATGTGAACCGAATAAATGAATGTCCGATAAAAGTCTACAAATATATATAAATAAATTTTTTTCAACATTTTCTTCATTTCATGGCTTTTCACCATTGCTTAATCTTGCAATTAATCATTTTTTTAACATTACTCTTTTTCCCCCACAGCTCTCTCTCTCTTTTTTTTTTCTCTCATTATTCTTTCCTCACTCAAACTTTGTTCATCGAAATGCTCAACATAGAACAAATATATAATTCATTTAGTCGCAAACATAAAAAATAATGAACGGTTTTTTTCCATCCGTCGTGATTTTTTTATCTCTTTATTTTCCTCTATGACTACTTTTCCGTTCAACCCGAAGTTTCGATACTTTATTCAGAGTATTTCACTCGGGTATATAAAAAAACAGATCAATGTGAGAAAAAAAATGTTCAAGGGATGAGCAACGTGTGCACGATATTGTCGCTGTTGTGTGTCCTTTTTTTCTTTTTTGCGAGAAAGAGAGATGGAGAAAGAAAGTAAGAGGGGATAAAAGAAATAATCGATTGTACGTAGTGGCGAAAACGCTGGCGGATTACAAGGAGACGACAATAGAATAATAATATTTCTAATAATAATGATAATAATGATGATAATAATAATAATAATAATAATATAAAACAATAAATTATATCTGAGAAAAGAAGATGAGAGAAAAGTAAAAAAATAATAATAATACACAACATTTGAAAGACAGGAACGATTTGAACGACCGAACGAAACGAAAAGGGATGAAATTTAAGTCTTGACATCGGGAAACTCGTACAAAATCTTATTCAACAAAAAAAAAATATATGGGTATATATAAATATATTATCCTAACTTTTATTTCCCCCTGTTTCGGTCTCTACGTCTCATTAACTCATGCTTAATCTTCGTTTTCTTAGTTACTTCGTTTCTTTTCATTTTTCTCTCTCTTTTTAATTATTTTTGAGCATATTCATCTTATAAATGGCAACGATTGACAAGAGAAAAAAAAATCTAGCCAGGATATTATTATTATGTGTTAATAACAATAAAGTCCAGGGATTATCTTAGACATAAATTGAATACGTGCAATCCGTTAGATTTTTATCGTATTCCTAACTTTTCTTTTATATTCGTCCTCGAAATTAGCCAAAAATCGAAAAGACAAAAACGCAGTTGGTGCAGTTTGTCAGAGTTTCGAGGCTCCGGCGCCGCGTTCTTCCTTTCCTTGGCGCTTCATGATTTTTTCTTTCGTGCGACACGAACAGATTCAATGGAAAAATAAAATAAAACAGAAATTTAGTTTATTTCTTTGTTTTTTTTATCAAACTCAAGAGGATAGAACAAAATCGGCGCTTAATCGCGAGAAAGAGATTCGTCCTTTTATTCTTTTCTGTCCTTTCATTTCGAGGGTCGAGGAACTTATAGAGTTTTCGTTAATTACAATAATAATAATATTAATGATAATAATAATAATAATATATATATGGTTGTATATATATTTTTATATAATATATAATATGTGTAATATAATATATATCTTTAAATAAATGTTACATGTTTCCTCGTCCCTAAATCCAGGAAATCTTTATTTTCGTGTCTGTCTCTCTCTCTGTCTCCTATACTCGAAATTTTCAATTCTTTTTCTTCCTCTCTTTCTTTCTCTACCTCTCTACCTCTCTCTCTTTCTCTCTCCGAGCCTTTTTCTATCATTGTCCTTGCAACGTAACCCGTTCGACGTAATTCTTCAACTATTCTCTCGCTCTCTCTCTTTCCTTTTCTTTTTCTTCGCTCGGATCGTTTGTCCCTATATTTTCGATCGCAATGATGAATTAATACCCGAACAATTTATAACTAGTTTACGAATAGGGAGGTATGGGGTGAAGCACGAGGAGAGGAACGAGAATCAAGACGAATAAAGAAAAGTAAATGAGAAGAGTACGAAAATTGGCGAAAAAAAAAATAAATAAAATTAAAAAAAAAGCAGCACCCGAACCCTCGAAGGGTTTCGAAATTCAGAGAGTCTCCAAAGTAGATCGTCATGTTCAAATTATCCTCGGAGAGAGTCGTTTCTTCATCATTTTTTTTCAAATAACACGTGCGAGGACAAAGTTAAAAAAAAAAAAGAAAAAAAAACACAATAATATTGAAAAATAAATAATTTGGTAAAAAAATAAAACGATATTAACGTTTCAGGGAAGAGTGTCCGGTATTTGAATGACCAGGTGATGCTGAGTGCACACGACAACTCGGAGAAACATTGTGGTTCATACATTTAAGTTGTTCAAGTCGAATGCGGAAGTAGAAGGTGCAAAAAGAAAAAAAAACTAAAAAAAACTCAGCTCTTCCTACTCCGCGTTCATGAATCGGCGTTGCTGCCACTAGCGTACATTTCGTCGAAAAGTCACGTGTATATTCGAACGATAAAAGCAGAGAAAAAATACCGTCTCTTGGGTAGAGATCGAAGCGAACAAGAGTGTGTGTAAACGTAAAAAAGCGTGAAAATTGTACGAGACAAAGTGTTACAAAAATGAAAAAGATTATGAATTTGCGAATAAATCGCAATTGAATCGAATCGAAGAAAAGAGGAAAATACAAAAAAATGAATAAAAAGATTTCCTTCGAGTTCTCATACAGTCTTCCACGAGTTCGTGTTACTTGGAAACGTATATATATATATATATATATATATATATATGTATATATAAATATCTTGGTGGGCATTATATTATTTAGTGTCTTGGGTCGTCCTAAAAAAATCTTCTCTCACCCTCTCTCAAATCGTCATTTTTTTGTTGATTTTTTTTTCGTTTTTTTTTTTTTTTTTTTTTTTTTTTTTTTTTTTTTTTTTTTTTTTTTTTTTTTTTTATTTTGT